>JAGKTI010007996.1:0-13635 GCA_018397915.1 Birgus latro | reverse complement strand
GCAAAAAAACGTTAATACTTTCCGCGCCTACTGTATACATTATGAAAATGTATATACAGTACTGTACTGTATTTTCATAGACAGTATATATATATACTGTATTTTCATATACAATATATATATATATATATATATTGTATATGAAAATACAGTACAGTACTGTATATACATTTTCATAATGTATATATATGTAAGTAAACTCTTAATTACAGTATCTGTCATAACAATATCCAGCCCAATGCAATACCTGGTGCTTTTTGCTCAGGTCTGTTAAAGCAGTATCCAGTGAAATTATGCAATATTTGGCTCAGAAACAGGAAACAATTGGCCTATATATATATATATATATACATTTATATATATGTGTCGTCATCAGCCGTTGAGGTCCACTGCAGGACTGGCCTATCCCTACCGAAGCAGGGATGATACAGCTATGTATCTCTACCCAGTGGCTTAGGCTGTCTGGTAGAGACTGTATGTAGGGTGAGAAGTGCTTGTGAGTGTAATTGTTGTGTTGTAGTGGCTGTGGATGTGTGTGTAGTCTGTGAACCAAGTGTAATCGACCCGTCTTAAGCCGATTGGGTGCAAGCATACTAGTATGCGACACTGGTTCAACCACAGCACCCCTTGTGTCCGCCAAAGTGGTCAGTAGCTTGGTGAACACTTCCCAAAGTTTTTACAACTTTGGCGGGAGGCGAACCCGCGCCCACCAGCATGCGAGACACACACTGTGCCACTGTACCACAGAGGCTCATATATATATATGCAGTTTATAACTCACCTAAACCCAAAAATAAGTTCTGAAAATCATCAAAAATAAGTCTGGAAAATCAAAGTAAACTGTATCCCAGAATGACAGTTAGCCCACCTATATCTAAAACACATTAATCTAAGTCTAAAAAAAGTTTATAAATCAATCCATACACAAAATTTAAGGCTAATATATCAAAATTGGTAAAAAAATAAAATTAAAAAAAAACATTATACTAGGGTTTGGTCATCATTCGGCAGGGTAAGGTGGTATTTCTATCCCCATCACTATGATGGGGTATCACGTATAGGGGTATCGTATCTCGGGGTCTTCCTGTATGCAGATAGATAGATAAATCAACAGATGATTTCCCCCCCCCCATCCATCCATCCATTATCCAATCCTATGTTGCTCCATGAGGACTGTAGGAGCACGGGGCTAGGAGAGTTGGTCCTGACATTTAAGATGAGAGCGACCAGCCTCATCCATGAGTGGCATTATATGAGCAATAAACACCAACCACCCCTTGGATATAAGCTTACACTGGCTCAATCTGATTGGAGTGCCTTAATTCCCCTCTAAACCACCAGGTGCCACAATTTGGTTATTTGGTTGCCACTCAGCATAGAAAATAGTATCCTGGTGTACAGGAAACCATTTTGCTTGTCACTCAATGTAGAGTCATCCATAGGCTGAAGGAAGAGGAAAGAATGAAGGAAAGAAAGACAAAAGAGGAAGGAAGGAAGAGAGGAAAGGGCAGACACCTAAAGCAGCACTGCATCGAGTGAGTGTTCCTATTCATCTTGTTCTTTCAAAAAAAAATTGGAAATTTGGAAGTTGGATTTGGGGAATTGCATTGTACAGTACAAAGTACCTGTATGTGCGTAGGGTCTTTTAGTCCCAGCCTCTGTTTCTTTCTCACAAAAATATTGGTAGTTTTTAATTTAGTTATTATATTTTATTTATTATTATCATCATCATATAAAGTGATCATAATGGGTGATATAAATGGAAGAGCAGGCATTGGTCCTGAGGGTGATGTAATGGGTTGTAATGAAGTACCAGGAGAAAATGATAATAGGAAGCAGCTGAAGGAAATGTGTTAGGAAAGGAGGTTGTTCATTTGTAACTCGTATTTCAAACAAAGATGCATATAAGTATACATGGTATAGAGGGAACGGGGATCGTGTTGAAAGGAGCCTGATTGATTACATGCTCATAGAGAGGTCGATGCTGGGAATGGTTGCTGATATGAGGGCCGTGAGGGGACGATGGGGAAGTCTGTCGGATCATATGATTGTAGTATGCAAGATCAATCTAAGAGGAGTGAAGTGGACCAGGAGAGAGAGGAGCGGTCAGGCAGAAAGACTGAAAGCCAAGAAACTGAGGATCAAAGAAATGGCAAGATTGATACAGGACTAAAGTAGGGGAGGAGTTCGAATCAGTCAATTGGAATGAAATAGATCTGGACAGCTTGTGGAAAGCATTTAGGGATTGCTTAGTTAGGAATGCTGAAGTGTGTGGTGTGGCATGAGTAACAACAAAGAAGAAGGTATGGCATGGTGGGATGAAGAGGTTAAGAGAGCAATGGAGGAAAAGAAGAAGAAGTGGCTAGAGTGGTTACAGAACAGGGGTTCAATTGAAATAAGAACTGAATGTATTGAGAGCAAGAAGCACTTCAAGAGACTAATGAAGAGGAAAAAGGAGGTAAATGATGATCTAGGAAGAAAAATGAATGCAAACTACTGTACTCTGATAATAGGAAATTATTCTGGAGAGAGGTGCAGAAATGTAGAAGTGACAGCAGAAAGAAATGTGAGTGTGAAGGATATAAGTGATAGATTATTAACCCATGGGGATGAAGTAAGGCCCGGATGGAAAGAATATTTCGAGAGCCTGATGAATGGAAATAGAGAGAGAAGAACCACTGTATACATGATTGGATTTGGGGGTACACAGAGAAGGAATGCAGTGCCAGGAAATGTGACACTTGTACAGGTGAAGAATGCTGAGAAACGGCTGAAAATTGGGAAAACAGTTGGGGTTGATGAGGTGTATGCAGAGATGATTATGTGTAGTGGAGAGAACGGAATGAAGTGTTTGTTGGAGATATGTACGAAGGCATGGATGAGTGAAACTGTGCCAGCAGAGTGGAAAAAGGCTGTGATTGTACCCTTGTACAAAAATCAAGGTGAGTGAAGTGAGTGCAAGAATTATCGTAGCATAAATTTACTGACTTGTAGGGAAGGTACCAGTATGTGGAAGAATTATTATATAGAAAGTAAGAGAGATATCAGAAGTCCTAGTGAGTGATGAAGAGAGTGGCTTGAGGAGTACTCCGGCAGAGGATGTGTGGATCAAATATTCGCAGTGAGACAGATAGTGGAGAAGGCTTGTGAGAAGGAGTAAAAAGTGTTTATGGCTTTTATGGATCTGGAAAGAGAAGGATTATGGAAACTTTTGCGCATGTACGGTGTAGATGTTAAGCTGCTAGTTGCCATCAAGAGTTTTTATGATGGTAGTGAGGTATGTGTAAGGGTAAATGGGCATCTAAATGAATGGTTCATGATCAGTGTGGGCATGCAACAAGGTTGTATGATGTCCCCATGGTTGTTCATTGTATAAATGTGGATGGGGTGATGAGAGTAGTAAAAACACGAGTAATGGAGAGAGGCATGGCATTGGTAATTAATAATTATTATACAGTATTATATTCCTTCTTTCTTCTTCCATATGCCTACGGGTGACTCTACACTGAGTGACAAGACAAATGGTTTCCTGTACACCAGGAAACCATTTATAATGCTGGGTGGTAACCATATGACCAAATGATGGCGCCTTGTGGTTTAGTGGGTAATTAAGACGTTCCAATCAGATTGAGCTGGTGCAGGTTTATATCCAAGGGATGGTTGGAGTTTATTGCTCATGTAATGCCACTCAGGGATGAGTAAGGCTGGTCACTCTCATCTTAATGCCAGGACCAACTTGCCTAGCCCTGGGCTTTTATTCTCCTCATGAGGTGACATAGGGTTGGATGATGATGATGATGATGATTATTATTATTATTATTATTATTATTATTATTATTATTATTATTATTATTATTTTAATTCATCATCAAGTTACCCTTGTGTCCCATGCCACCTTCTTTAATGCTCACAATTATGACCCTTTTTCTGGCCATATACGGGAACTTGTAAAAATACACTATAATTCATTGTTAATGTCTTGGGTGAATAGCAGTCATGAGGTGAGTTTTTTTTTCTCATATTTTTGCCGAGAGTGGGGGGTGTGAGTTAGGAGCGTGATAGTGAAATGGCAGGGGACAGAGTGACATGGAGGCGATTTGTTTGTGGCCACCCCGTTCCGGATTGAGGCGTCTGGCAATAGATAGATAGATAGATTTACCGACCGACCGAAGTGCCGTGCCCCTGCAGACGTTGGCGACCATGGAATGCCACACCTCTCTGTCTTCTGTCATTTGCAGCAGTTGTCCAGCCGTGTATCCTCCCCTCGCTGTTCTTACTATTCCATCCATATACTTCTCTCTTTGCCTGCCTCTTGCTGTACTACCTGGGACTCTTCCCGTTAAACTCAGGTTCTCTATCTTTCCTCTTCTCATAACATGTCCTAAAAATCTCATCTGTCTTCCTCTCACGTGTGCCAGTAATTCTCTTCTGACATCCATTCTCCTTAACACCTTCATTTGATATTCTCTCTGTCCAAGAAATTTTCAAAAGCCTTCGCCAGCACCACATTTCAAAAGCTTCCAACTTTATCTCCATCTTTTTACTAATAGTCCAAGCTTCACATCCATATAACACAGACCAGACATAAGTTTTAACTGCTCTTCTTCTTGTTCGTATTGAAAGGTGTCTGTTACTTAGTATATTTCTCATCTTCTGAAAAGCCTTCTTCGCTTCAAATATTCTTCTTTTAATTTCTTCGTTACATCTACCATCTTCCGTAATGTAGCTTCCCAGGTAGCAAAATCTTCTCACCTGCTTAATCATCTTATCATTCACTCTTACACTGCACCGAGGGACTTGTGCCTTCTTACTAACTACCATCACTTCCGTTTTATCTACATTAATTGTCAGACCTTTTTCTTCACTCGTTTCCTTCACCATTGTCAAAATATCTTGAAGTTTCTCCTGAGTGTCAGCAATCAGTACCGTATCATCTGCGTACCTTATATTATTTATATTTCGTCCTCCAATATTAAATCCTTCTTGTCCTTCAGCTGATCTCATTATCATCTCGCTGTACAGGGAGAACAGATCTGGAGATAGAACGTACCCCTGTCTTACTCCTCTTCTTACATCTATCCAATCACTCTGATCTGCTCCCACTCTTACTGCCGCTTTCTGATTCCAGTATAGCTTGTATATAATTCTTAAGTCTTTTCCATCTACTTCAATACTTTTCAGTATATCAATTAACTCTTCATGTCTGACTCAGTCAAATGCTTTCTCATAATCTATAAAACACAAATACATATCTCTCTGCATCTCTATACTTCTCTCACTTAACATCCTTAGTATAAATACCGCATTTCTTGTTCCTTTTCCTTCGATAAAACCGTACTGCTCTTCTGCTATCTCATTCTTTATCTTTGCTCTAATTCTCTCTAGCACTATCCTTAAGATTACTTTAACTGTTTGACTCATTATACTTATAGTTCTATGTTTATTGCACTCTAGAGTTCCCGGTTTCTTTGGTACAGTTAAAAATATTGACTTACACATATCGTCACTGAGTTCTCCACTATTGTATATCTTATTTGCAATGCTGGTTATCTTTCTAATACTAAACCTGGCCAGAGTATGGAACATCTCCACTGCCACACCATCTTCTCCAACTGCCTTTCCTGCCTTCATTTTTCTAATTGCTTTCTCTACTTCATCCTCACCAATAGTAGAGCCAGTCATTTCTACATCAAGCTCTAACTGCTCCGCTCTATCATCCCTGAACAATTCTTCTATATACTCCTTCCATCTATCGAGTACTTCCTCCTTTTCCATTGCTATCTCACCATCCTTCTTCATTATTGCTTCACCTGTACGTAACCTTCCTCTTCCAGTAAGTTTTTTCACTCTTTCATACATCATCTGTGTATCCCTATTTGCCAAATCTTCTATCTCATCACACTGTTGGTTTATCCAATTTTCTTTTGCAGCAGAACTTCTTTTGACTTCCCTGTTTAGTTCTCTGTATCTTACTGCATTACTATGTTTAAACTTTCTTCTTTCTTCCATCAACTCAAGTATGTCTTCCGTCATCCACTCTTGTCTTGCTCGTCTTTCTTTCCTTGGTATTATGTCCTCAGCTACTTCCACATATGCTCTTTGTAAACATTTCCACTCGTTTTCCATTTCATTCATGTCACACTCATCTGCAGGTGCTTCGTATCTATTTTGGACTGAAATGCTATATCGTTCTCTTATGTCTTCTTTCCTCAGTTCTTTTAGATTAATTTTTGGTTCTCTTCTTCTCCTCTGCATGTTCTTTAATCTTAATCTTACCACTGCTACGACAGGGTTATGGTCACTGTCACAGTCAGCACCTGGATATGTTTTACAATTTATAATTGAGTTTCTGTATCTTTTATTTATTGTTATATAGTCTATTTGATTTCTATAATTATCTCCGGGGCTCTTCCAAGTATACAATCTCCTTGGGTGTAATCGGAACCAAGTATTCGCGATCATCTGACTGTTTTCTGCACACCAGTCAGTCCATAGATCACCTCTCTCGTTTCTCTCACCAAGGCCAAACAGACCAACTGTATCTCCAACTCTCCCTCCTCCCACTTTTGCATTTACGTCTCCCATTATCATTATTATTTCATGAGTCTTACATTGTTGTTTTGCTGTGTTCAGGTCATCATAAAACTGGTGTATTTCTTCTTCTCTGCTTTCAGCCGTTGGTGCATAAACTTGTATAATATTAATATTAATAGGATTTCCCTTCAGTTTAACCAGCAACACTCAATCCAATATCGCCCAATATCCAGTTAGACTCATGGAAATCTTTTTGACAAGCATTACACCCACACCTCTTTCTACTGTGTCTCCGCCTGAATATATAAAACATCCATCATCTGTGTTCAGTTTATTCACACCTGGCCACCTCACCTCACTAACTCCTAAGATATCTATTTTTAGCCTCATCATCTCTTGTTTCACATTTTCAAATTTTCCAGCTTGATACAAAGTTCTTACGTTCCATGTAGCGAATCTTATTTCTGTGTTTCTTCGGACAGTCACTTGTTGACAATCTGAAACCACCTGCCCTGCATGGTCATCCCTACCGAGCGGGGCAGCTGCATCCATTTCTTGGCTACAGCTCCCATTCACGCTGTTATCTGTACTTCTACTTGTGCGACTTTCCATGGTTTTCTTGGATAATACACGGTAAGGGCTCCAATCCTTTACCGCGGTTTGGTCCACGGCTGCTTATTTGTTATTCGGAGCACCCCTAGAGGAAAGGCACTTCCTCTAGGGATTCCCCCATCCGCCACCCGGGGGACGCGCTTGGTAGAAATTTACTCTCCCTTCCAAAACTCAACAACATGTCTACCAGTCAGACCAACTTGACACTGTTACCATTATTGAGTTTTTCCTGATCGGAATCACTTCCTTCAGTATTGCAGATAAAATATCTACAGTATTGAGGATGAAACCATCATGATTGTTTTTACCGGTAGGCTATGCAAAAAAATCAAGAAAATTGATAGGGGTACCTCAAGACTACTACACCCCACTGTACAATGAAAATGCTAACAAAATAAGAGAAAAATATATACAACATTTAACAGGTAATAATGGGTCTGTGATACTGTATTTAACTCTCATAAAACACAGTTGCAGTATTGTTTTTAGAACAGTATAACTCTTTTAAGGTAAGAGTTAAGGGGATGGGTCCATTATGATGTAGTAAGGGTAAACCAGCTCTGCTGTCGGGCCCTGCTGATGTCACTGATTGCACTGCGCGGTTGACCCTCATGCGGTGTGGTGTGGTGAGGATCTGTCCCTTTTCTCCGTGGTGCTAAGATATGAATAAATGTGTGTGCATGGATGAGTAAATTGGGAGTGTGTTGTCCTGTCGTGGCTACCCCCCCTTTCTTTGGGAGAAGCAGCCTAGATATATAGATAACTCTTATTGCATTAAATTTTTCTAGACATCTTTTATTTTGCCAATCTAACCAGAAGGGTGGGTGAAAGTATATGTCAAGTAAGCAGGGCTGGCAGTGTGGTGGTTTGTTGAATACTTGTTGGTTACTGTGGTGACAGTGGACTGCTTGCATCATGAAGATAGGCCTCCTGTCCTTCCACCAACCCAGAAATGTTTTGAGCTTTTCACACTTATTTCCCAGTATGTAGTGTTTGAAAGATATCAGTCCCAGATAAGCTTTTAATTTATTTGGGATACTGTCATAATAAACAAAATCTATCTATCTATCTATTGCCAGACGCCTTAATCCCGTATGGGGTGGCCACAAACAAATCGCCTCGATGTCGCTCTGTCCCCCACCATTTCACTGCCCTGCTCCCAGCTCACACCCCCTTCTCTCATATACCTCTCCACTCCATCCCTCCATCTCATCCTCAACCTTCCCCTCCCTCTCCCCCCCTCCATTTCATCCTCAACCTCCCCCTCCCTCTCCCCCCCTCCACTTCACTCATATACACTCTCCTCATCAGAGTCTCACTCTCCATCCTCTCCACATGCCCAAACCACCTTAATGTGTTTCTCCTAACGCTTCCTGTCACATCCACATCTACACCACAAAGCTCCTTCACTTCCTCATTTGTCAGTCAGTCTCTCCATGTGACTCCACATGCTCCTCTCAAATAACTCATTTCCACTGCTCTCACTCTTGACTTCTGTCCCTCCAACAGAGTCCAAGCTTCACTTCCATTAGTTAGAGTTGGTATCACAATATTGTCATGTAGCAAGTTTTTCACTTCCTTGCTCACTTCCCTGTTTCTTATCACTGCCTTCAAGGAACCAGCAACCTTGCTTCCCTGCTGCACCCTTTTAAGCACTTCACCCTCCAAACTTCCATCCTTACTCATCACACTACCCAAGTACTTAAATGCACTCATATTCTCCATATCCTCTCCATCCAATCTCACTGTACATTCACTGACTTCACTTCTCTCGAAGGCCATCACTTTACTCTTCCCTACATTCACCTTTAGATTCCGTTTCTTACACACTCCCCCAAACTCGTCTACCAGTCCATGCAGCTCCCCTTCGTCTTCACTCAACAACACAGTATCATCTGCAAAAACAGTACAGGGAGTTTTCAAACACTGCCCTCTCTCACTAGTGCTGCTCCAACATCCACTACCCGACCTTGTATCTCTTTTATAACCCCATCCATATACAGATTGAACAACCATGGAGACATGACACATCCTTGTTTCAATCCAACCTTCAAATGGAAAAATTCACTCAGTTTGCCATCCACACACACTGCAGCCTTAGCACCCTCATACATACTCTTCACGGACTTCAGCAACTTCCCATCTACTCCATATATTCTTAATACTTTCCACAGTCCTTGTCTGTCCACCCTGTCATATGCTTTCTCCAAATCTATGAGTAAATTTAGCAAATATTTCTTCAGTTATGAAAAATTTTGCCTTCACAAAGACAAAAATTGATGGTTACAGATGTTAACTCACCAGATCTGAGAGGCATGAGAGAAAAGGCTTGTTTGGTTCATGATCAAGGTTTTTAGCAGGGTTTGTGTAAAAATTACCGCTTGTCCTGCCAGTTTGGCTGGGGGCAAATATCTGGATAATAGGCAAAAAAGCACTTACTGTACTTTAGGCCCTGAACCAGTTTTATTAATTCCCATATGTTATGGTACTCAGTTATCATGTTTCTTGATTATTGTGGTTTGGTGGACCAGTTAATTGTGATTAAGGTGGTTTGACTGTACCCACTTTCCAAACTTGTTTCTTCAATGAATATTCATTCCATGTAAGAAAGGTGATTTGTTGGTTAGTATCAGTCTGGTATTACATTAGCATCACAAATTCCTCTTCATTACAAGGAGCTTTCCAAAGTGGAGTAAAATTCTTAGGCAGAAACCAGAATACAGTGATAAAGATGTACATACATACATCATCTAATCCTGTGTTGCCCCATGAGGAAGCCTCGTGGCCTCACTCATACCTGTGTGGCATTACATGAGCAATAAATTCCAATCACCTCTTATATATAAACCTACACAGGCTCAATCTGGCTGGAGCTCCTTAGTTACCCACTAAACCACCAGATGCCATTGTCACCACCCAGTATAGTAAATGGTTTCCAGGTGTACAGGGAACCATTTGGCTTGTTGCTCAGTGTAGTCACCCATTGACAGAAGGAAGATGTCATTATACTAAAAAGATTAACAACCTCAGTCTTGGCAGTGCACCTCCTGTGTGCTTTTCAGTGTTGATTGACATGAAGTTCCAATAGCTTGGACTTCCTGCTATTTTTTCTCAAGGCAGATATAATGGGATGCAGCACTTGGTTTGATGCAGAGAAAGAAGCTGCATGCTGTGGCTTTAGTGTGCATGGGTGACCCATTAAATGACATGCCAAATGATGGCATAAGGCTGTGTCCACACCAAATGCTTGCCAGCACAGGCAGGAGGTATGCATCATTGTAATCCATGGAAGGCTATTTTCTGATCGTTTAATTGGTGTCAGATTGCTTGGTTATAATACAGTCACACCTTGATATATGATGGTTTGGTATGGAATAAAGTGATAGCATAAGTAAAAATTTCACCCAATTTTGGGTTAATGATCGCAAAAATCACTTAAATGGTAATTGTGGTGGCCACGTACAGTCCCGTGCATACACAGTGCCTCCTGCACGAGACGGACAGTCAGATGTTTGAGCCAAGATGGTCACCTAGTGTTTACACTGCAATCTTCTCCCATTTATTCCATTTTGTGCATGCAAGGCCCATGAAACATCACTGTTATTGTCAAATAACAGTGCAAGTGCACAACAAATAGTGCAGTGTGTGATATTAAGTTGAGAGAGAACCTTTTTTTTTTCTGCAAAATACTAAAACTTGTGGGTGGGAAATCATGTCTGGCAAGGATGGTACCCCTAGTGGAAAATGTGATGCTACTGAGGGTGTCAAGGGCAAGCCTAAAAGGATAAAGCTTTTTGAGATTTTAGGTAATGTGTCTCTTGACCCCCTACATATCCCCATTGAACCCACGTTAAATCGACATCTGTGCAGTATATGATAAATTGGTATTAGATATCACATACCAAGTCATGTCTGTATATAACTAAATAAATTTTTAATTATGGCATTGGTTACACAGTTGACAGCAAATACCTGTGAGCCCTACTAAAGTGATACAGTACAGTCATTGTGAGTTTGTCATTATGGAATGAAATGGGTAGGAAATTATTTTTTGTTAGATGAAAGTACAGATGAAATTCTGTGTATAGTAGTGTTATAATGAGGTTAGAGAGAAAGGAGGGAAGACAAGAAGAGAGAGAGAGAAAGGGAGGAAGAAGAGGGAAAGGAGGAGGCAGTAGGAGGGAAGATGGAAAAAGGAAAGGAAGGGAAGTAAGCTCTGTTTGTGTGCGTGTGTGCATGTGCATGCATGAGTAACTTTGCTGTCACTGACAATATTGTATTAAACTTTTTTCCCTATTCTCTTATAAGCTATGTGTTTTCCATACCGATAAGAGGTTGGGAAACCTATAGAGTGAATGGTAACAAAATTTTATTCTGTGTGGCTGCCATTGTGGACACACTAGTAATTGTACTGTAGATACTGTTGTTGAGATTTCTAATTAAACTATATTCTTTTAACATGAAGTTTAATATAAATAAAATAAAATCCTCATTCTTTCTGACTCTGTGGATTCTGTTGTAAGTTTATTTAATAGTTGACATATAAAGTGAAGGGAAAACTATGTAATTATCATTTTTCATTTGTACTATAGATGAAATTATGTTTGTTTGTTGTCCTATTTTTACACTTGAGGTGGTCATGCAACTTTTTTTTTTTGACATTTCTACAATTGTCTGACATGTGAGGCATGAAAAATGCAGATGAAGAAAAATATCTTAACTGCATTTTTGTCCCAGGCAGCTTCATAGAAATTTATGCCACAAAGACAGTTGCAGTGTGCATGCACAAGAGAGACAGATTACAAACAAGCTGGAACTGAAAGTGTTAATGGAAGGGGTCTCTCCTTGGATGAAAATCATCTGTTAGGAGATGATAGAATAAATTTGTCATCATACTGAAGGAATCAGTTGTTTTCTGTTGTTGGTGGGATAGCATTGAGTACATCAGATTACTTATCCTTGCTTTAAATATGATTTTTTTAAAATAAATATCCCAAGGATTCTGTTATGTTTGATTATATTAAAAATATTCATAGAACACAACCTGTACATAAATAGAATGATAAGAAAGATATTCCAGCCAGTTACACTCCCATATTTCATTCTTGTTTTAGTGATATTACAGCTTCACTATTGAACTGTACACTGCCTGTTGTTGTGGGTAAAACTATCCCCATCTTGTAATACTATCATGCTTATCCACAAATGATCTTTATTTATCACCTAGTCAGCAGGCATGTTGGAAATGTTTTAGTGTTAACAAGAGTCTTTATTACACTGATGTGGAAGTCTGGGGAAGGCTGAAGCCTGTTATATAATGTAAAAGGCTTATTATGTCAATTGTATATGGCATGTTTTCATAAATGACAAATATAACAGTGTAATGAAAAGGTAATAAACCTGTGCATTGTACACCATATAATAATGTAACATTTTATGTTGTCAGGTTGTGCTAGAGTAGGGAAGGGTGTGTGCAGTTTGTCATGGAAATGGAAAAATATTACCTTTTCAGTATATCCAATATATGGACATGCAGCAGTAAGGTTTGCCACATATGATCTGGTTTCTGTCGTACTCTAGTTTCTTTTATAGAAATTGTTGGAAGTGCATCTTATGATATCTGCACAGGTATCAAATGTATTATTAAGGGTATTTATTTCACTATAGTTACACACACACACACACTGATGGCATACATGCTATCTTAGGCAGGTGCTTTGATTGCATCATGAGGGTAAATAGCCTTCATAGGTCTCAGGTAATGCCAGGTATATAAAGATGTCACCATGTATGCTTGCCATATGCTACATTTTTTCTGTACTCAAGTGTAATAACCAATTTCAGATCAAATGTATGTATCATGAACTTCTTGTTTTTCCAAGTATAATACGGTAATATATATATACAGTATATTCCAGTGATTGTTGGGAGCAGTGTCTGTACAGGAATACTGTATATGAGACATGATTGCCAACTATTCTTGATTGTCCTGGTAGGTAGCCATAGTGAAACAAGCATATTCTATGCCTTTAAAACCTAGAAGCATTATATTTTAATTTGGTATTGTTCATCATCATCATCATCTAATCTTGTGTTGCCCCATGAAGAGAGCATTGGAGCCCGGGGCTAGGCAAGTTGGTCCTGACATTTAAGATGAGAGTGACCTGCCTCACTCATCCTTGAGTGCCATTACTTGAGCAATAGACCCCAACCACCTGATTGGAGCACCCTGATTGCCTACTAAACCTCCAGGCACCATAATTTGTTTATATGGTTACCACCCAGCGCAGCAAATGGTTTCCTGGTGTACGGGAAACCATTTGGCTTGTCACTCAGTGTAGTCACTCGTAGACAGAAGGATGAGGAAAGAAGGAAGGGAGGAAAGAAAGAAAGAAGAGGAAGGAAGGAAGGGAAGAAGGACAGTCACCCAAAAGTAGCACTACATCAAGTGAGTGGATGATGAACACCCCCACCAACCACAAAATATAT
>JAGKTI010007995.1:22911-34979 GCA_018397915.1 Birgus latro | reverse complement strand
TGGTGTTTGGTTGGGGTGGTGTTTGGTTGGGGGTGGTGTTCGGTTATGGGTGGTGTTTGGTTATGGGTGGTATTTGGTTATCGGTGGTGTTTTGGTTATGGGTGGTATTTTGGCTGTGGGTGTTTGTTCTGAGCGGTGTTTGTTGGTGTGTTATGTAAGTAATGTATATATGTGTATGTGATTGTATATGTGAATGTGTGTGTATGTATATATGTGTGTATGTGTGTGTATGTATGTATGTATATGTATATATGTGTGTGTACTGTATATGTATGTGTATATATATGTGTGTGTGTGTGTTTATATATATACAGTATGTATATGTGTATGTATATGTATATATATGTATACTGTATGTATGTATATGTGTATGTGTATATGTATATCTCAGTTATGTATATAAATATTTCTTTATACAGAAATGCCTGAATGTATAGATAGTTATTATCTTGTAACAGACTGACCGGTTCTAAGGCTATATTTTATACAAATTACTTACAAGGGGCCTGTCAAAAATGATCACATTTAGTGGGTCCAGCCACGTAAATTTACTGTGTATATAAAATTTACATGTATTACTTGGGCAATAAACCAGTTTGAATTTGAATTTGAATTCGAGTATACAGATTATCACAAGCCTGCTGTCACGTAAGGGATAATGCTAGCCCTGATATCCGACACTACGTTTATAAACTGTTAGGTAACGCTAGATACGGGGGATAATACATGTGTGAGCTAGTGGTATCAGTATTGGCCACACGCACTATGAAGGTATTCACACATGCTACATTTAATAACGAGCATTATGGTTCATGATTCGTTAGCAGTTATTGTGTTAGTGTTTCACAGCATCTAGTGATTGATAATAAAAAGAGCATACAATACGAGTATACAATACGAGTAAAGCAGTAATGTTACCTCGGTTGTCTTTGTGTTACATCTTTGTGTTACAACTAATAAGTTGATCTAACCTTTATTGATGTTAATATCAATTGACATGAATGTCAAAATACAAATGATTGGTAACGGGGTAAATTTTCGTACTTTCATTAAAGATTCCACTCGTCGCTCCCCTCCTCAGGTCATCTCTCACCTCTCGTGTAGTAGTCAGGTAACCTCCCTAGCCTCCTCAAACCCCCCATTCCCCCCCTCAAACCTCCCTCCTTATTCCTCCCTCCCACCAGTGAATGCTTCGAACGGAGCTCACTACAAGTGTTTCGAGATTACCATCTCGCCCAGTGTTGGCAGTGGTGAGTGGACCTCGCGGGAGTGTGGCCAGCTGTACCTATGGCAAGTTTGGCATGCTTTATAAACTGCTGAATATAACTGTGCTTCCAAACCAGGAGGATAACTAAAGAATCACGGGGTATTAAACATAAATCAGTGGAAATGGTTACGTAACAGAGATGGCAGCTTTCTGGCATCCTGATACATTAAGATGGATGCCAAGCTCACCACACATATAATAAAAATCTTACTCATTCAGCCATCCAGTATCCAATTTGTCCCCATCAGAAGTGTACAGACACAAAGCAAAGCTATTCTGTCCTGTGTACAGTAAAATAAACATATAGCTAATCCCACATTACCTCTTTTTGGGCAAAGGGGCCCAAGCCAGGGCACTATTGTAATGTTCAGATTTTTTGTCACCACTGTGTAATGATGGGAAATTAGCAGTCACCGCTGTCAGCAGTCACCGCTGTCAGCAGTGTAACGACGAAGAATTTTTCTGCCACCAAGTGTAACGATGGAAGAATTTTATCGCCAGTGTAATGAAGAGAACCTAAGAGAATATGTCAAATGGGGTAGCGTGATCTTACTTGTCAAATGGGGTAGCGTGATCTTACTTGTCAAATGGGGTAGCGTGATCTTATTTGACAGGGCGTGCGCCGGTAGATATTAGTACCCTTTGCGGGCCACTCAATCTCGTCTGTACCACTCCTTAGAGGACAGCAAAATTCAAACTCGAAGTGACTTAACCTGAGATTTACTAAGTACAGTATTAAGAACTGAAACACAAATTACTCTTCGAACTGTGAATGACTCAAAACAAAGTATAATCTGGATCTATACCTCCGGGAATATGAATCTTCACAAACTGAATAAACATTCAAAATGAGACTGATACACGTGAATAAATATAGTAATCCCGTGGTCTCTGACGGACTCTGCGGGAAGAAACCTAAAACAATACCACCAAAGAATATTCTCTTAGGGCTAAATGTGCACCATACTCCAAAATTAGGGCTAAATATTCACCATACTCCAAAATCATATGCAAACTAGGCACGGTATTCAAATGGACACAATATTCAAGTGAAATATTCAAATAGGCATGATATTCAAGTGGAATATTCAAATGGACACAATATTCAAGTGGAATAAAGAAATGGACACAATATTCAAGTGGAATATTCAAATGGACACAATTTTCAAGTGGAATATTCAAATGGACAATATTGAAGTGGATCAGTATTCAAATGTATCAATATTCAAATGGATCAGTATTCAAATGCATCAATATTCAATATTCTCTTAGGGCTAAATATGTACAATGACTGAAAAAAAATAATATTCAACTAGACACAGTATACAAATGTATGGATTATTCAAAGGGATGGAATATTCAAATGGATCAATATTCAAATGGATCAATATTCAAATGGATCAATATTCAATATTCTCCTATGGCTAAATATGTACAATGTCTTAAAAAAATCATATTCAATTAACACAATATACAAATGGATGGACCAGCCGATACTCACTTGGACTGCATGAACTAAGGGGGGAGTTTAGTGTGAACAGACGTTAGGCAGCTAAACCCAAGCCAGATGGCTTCAGGTACACTCGACCTGGAAACGATATGAAGAGAAACGGCGATCTCATTAATCAGTACAAGAGGGATCAGGGGCGATATCACCATTTTAACTCACTAACGTATATGCGGATTTACATTACACGAATAAGAAAGAGGGTGGGGGGCAGAGAGAGTTCCATCACTGACCTGTGAACGATTTGATGAGCAACAGCGATCTGCCGGTTTTGCGCTGCTCCATGGCTTATGTAACTTTCTATCACAGTATTCGGGAATTGGCTAAAACTTTAACGTATTACTTGCAATACTAATGTCTCTTCTAAGATTTCTAAAGAATACAGAAAATACGTTTGCACTCGACAAACATAGGAAAATGACTTACGATGTTTAAATCTTGTTGTGATCGGCATACAGGAACTATAATCATAACAAACCCAAAACGAATAAGTATCTATACAATTTATCGCCAGGCTGGTTTATGGGCTAATAACAAATTTAGCGCCTCACAAACGACTGTCATCAGCAGTCACAACTCAGACAACTCGCAATTCACCACTACATAGTCTAAAAGAGGAGCGCTATTAACATTGTCACGTAAATCTTTTGATCAGAGTATGAAGGAAGACATTCGCGTTTGTTAATTCTTGCCAAAACTTCCGCGGTTAATACGCTTTCAGGTTAATGGCTGGTCCATATGTATAAAAGTCAGCCACACTCGTAACAATTCTCGACTTAGTGCCATCAATATTAGAATTATACTCACATTATGAATATCCGCTAAGACTAAATTTCAAAATGAGACTTAACGGCTAAAATTGAACTGTACAGACTATATTTACAACAATACCTTAGCTTAAGATTACATTTACAATATTAACTTATACTACACTTAAAATTATGGCACTACACTATAATCTAGAACATATAAATGTAGATGACTGACCATTTCTCTTCCAGTACTTTTGAAAGGAAAAAAATCTACAGTGTAAACTTGAATCTTACTCACAATGCCATTTCATGAGTGTCTGTACAGTACATATAATTGATAAATGCCGGTTGGCCAAGGTTCTGTACAGATACTTGATAAATGGTTGCCTGCCGGCCGTGTCTATACAGACACTGTAATTAATAGATGGTTGCTGATCAGCATATATATGAGTATTAGAAAGTGTTGCAATAATTAGTCCCAGTAACGCGTTTTTCCTGCACCTGGTCTTTCCTAAGCTGATTAATACTGTCCAGCAATAATAAAATACATCACGTATTGCTTAGCTGAAGGGTTATTACACTGTTGCTACCACTACAGTCCTAGTGGTGTCTTCCTAAGCTCAATATAATAATCTGTTATGAGCAATATGGGCCTACTCTTCTTTTAACTTCAGGAGCATCTGCATGAATGACAAGCCTTATGATTTCCTATAACCAAAGTATTTACAAAGCTGGTTGGCAACCATTTAAGTACCTTAAAGAATGGAATGATAAGGAGCCAACTATGATGCCTCTATTAACTTCGTATAGATAGAAATGCAGCATCCATCCGGGAACGTGACCTTCACACTTTTTCTCGCTTTTTGCTGAGGTGAGGCGCTGTCTACCACCAAGGGATGTTGGTTCACTGCACAGGATGGCCCTGCAGCGGTAGTTGCTTGCCTGCAGTTGGCGTGTCTGCTTTGCCACACATGTATTACTCTATAACAGCAAAAAAAAAAAAAAAACAGGAATAACAGAAATAATACCAGACATCCCCGCGCTGTAAAGGTTAACAAACTAATTAGTCCTCATAATGATTTTTAAGAAACTGGCATATGATGTGAACAGTACCCACACATTTTTTTTTTCACGTCATAAGGTGGATGATTTCTCCGCGGTTCAGCATTTCCTGCCAGATTCTGTACAGCACTGCCATCCACCTCATTCTCCCCTCCTACAGGAGTGGGTTGGGGGAAATGTAACCCTATTATTATATGAGGAAAGTTGATAGAATAAGTATCAACTTCATAAGGTTACAGAATTCAGTGTTGGGAAGGTTAAGACATAAATTGTATATTAGCTACCTCGCCTGTCTCTTGCAATTATTGGTAGCTACCATTGCCTTGTGTCAGTAAGTTGGACAACATATTCCTTGCTGATGCCAAACTGCATCAGAAATTCTGTGCTGCTGCTGGTCATAACCTCAACGTCATTCTGTCACCAACAGTTCGATGTCGTGGCTACACGAAGTTGGAGAAGCTGAAGATCTCGCAACCACTGAAAATGTGGGTCCATGCTGAAAGGATTATATTAATATTAGTTTTTTTTTTTTTTTTAATGCAAGGAAGAAGGAACCAAAAGCCATGGGCCAACAAACTGTTCCTTCCAAGAAAAAACAAAATCAATACAAAAGAGAGCCAAATTCAAGATCCGTTCATTTCGAGATGCCTGGACACACTGCGTTTGAAAGACTGGAGATCATAGGATGTATGAAATACAGACAGAGGAAGACAGTTCCAGAGCTGACCAGTTGCATAAATAAAAGACTGGGAGTAACGGTTAACTCTTCCATTAGAGAGTTGGACAGAAAAGGGATGAAATGTTGTTGCTAGACGGGTGCCACGTGCGCGTTGTAGAGGTGGAGGGATGCAAACAGACAGTTCAGAGGAGCAGTGCCCATTGAAGTAGCGATAGGAAAGAGATAAAGATGCAACAGTGCGGCAAAGAGACAGAGGTTGAAGTGAGCCAGTAAGAGGAGGAGAGTTAATGAGACGAAAAGCCTTTGACTCCACTGTACGAAGATGAGCTGTATGTTGGGAGCCTCCCCACACATGAGAGTTGTACTCTAAACAGGGGCGAATAAAACCTGTGTATAAAGTCAACAACTGTGCAGGGGTAAAGAAGGTTCGGAGTCGGCTTAGCACACTTAATCTCTTGGAAGAAGATTTCACAAGATATGTTATATGTTCTTTCCAAGATAAATCCCGAGTGAATGAAACCCCAAGCATGTTCAAGGATGATGCAGGAACGAGCTGGAGAATATTATACATTAGTGGGTACTCCTGTGGAAGATTTTGCAGGGTTGGTAGGTGTAAGAACTGAGTCTTTGATTCATTAAAAACAAGATTATTTTTACCCCAGTCAGAGATACGAGCCAAGTCAGACATTAGCTGTGACGTAGCCTCATCCCTTGTTTGTTGAAGCAACTGCTGAGATGGACGTTGCGGGAACCGAATGGAAAGGTGAAGGGTGGAATCATCAGTGTATAAGTGGATAGGGTTAGATGTACAGGTTAGAAGGTCATTGAAGAATAAAAGGAAGAGAGTTGGTGATAGGACAGAGCCCTGAGGAACACCACTGTTGACAGATCTAGGAGAAGAACGATGGCCGTCTACAACAGTGGCTATAGAAAGACCGGAAAAGAAGCTAGAGATGAAGGCACAGATAGAAGGATAGAAACCGTAAGAGGGCAGTTTGGAATTTAAAGATTTATGCCAGACTCGATTGAAAGCCTTTGAGATGTCAAAAGCAGTGGCAAAGCTTTCGCCAAAGTCCCGAAAGGAGGATGACCAGAAGTCTGAAAGGTAGGTGAGAAGATCGCCAGTGGAGCGTCCCTGACGGAACCCATACTGACGATCAGAAAGGTTATGATAGGAAAGATGCTTTAAAATGTTTTTAAGAACAGATTCGAATACTTTTGAGACACAGGATGTTAAAGCAATTGGACGATAGTTAGAGGGTTAGGAATGGTCACCCTTCTTTGGGACTGGCTGAATGAGAGCAAACTTCCAGCAAGAGGGAGAGGTACAAGTTGACAGACAAAGGCGAAAGTGTTTACCTAGACAGGGTGTAAGCACAGAAGAACAGTTCTTGAGGACAACAGGAGGGATTCTATCAGGCCCATATGCCTTGTTAGTATTGAGCCCAATGATGGCTGAAAATACATCAGCTGAAGAAATTTTAATGTCAGTCATGAGGTAGTCAGATGGGGGGAAGTGATGGAGGAACAGCACCGGAATCGTCTAAGGCGGAATTGGTGGAGCAAGTCTGAGCGAAGAGATCTGCTTTATCAGTAGAAGAAATAGCTACAGAGCCATCAGAGTAGAAAAGAGGAGGGAAGGACGATGAGGTAAAGTTGTTGGAAATGTTTTTGGCAAGGCGCCAGAAGGAACGGGAAGAATTCGAGTTGGAGAGTTGAGAACATTTAGTGCGGATGAAATTATTTTTAGCAGAGCGAAGAACAGTCTTAGCATGATTCCGGGCAGAAACATAAGAAAGATGTGATTCAGGGGTGGGTTGGCTCTTGTACCTTTTATAGACCCTCTCCTTGTTGCAGACAGCATTAGAACAAGGGTGATTAAACCAAGGCTTTCTTGCATTAGACAAAGGATATGAAAAGGAATGTATGCTTCCATGCCCAAGAGAATAACCTCCGTAATGCGTAAGGCACACGCAGATGGCTCACGGCCATGGAAGCAAGAATCATTCCAGGGGAAATCAAAAAGTACTGCCTGAGGGCCTCCCAATCCGCAGCTCCATAGTGCCACAGACGACGTTTCTTTGGAGGGTCCACAGGCCGCACCGGAGCGATAGGACAGGTTAAGGTAATAAGCTTGATTCATATTGGTAGTAAGATAACAACACTGGCTAGATATCAAATTCCTTGTAATATACTGTTGATAATGACAGCAAAATTCAGAAGGATCAGTGTAACTAACAGTTCTAGCTTGATTTAATCATTTCCACTGTGCATGGTAAGATATTAGAAAATAAGACAGTCCTTTGCACAAGCTACCTTGCAAAAATGAGCAGCTGTTTGGTCTAATTTATTTCAGTCTTTTACTTTTGTTTGTTACAAAATCATTTAAAAATGTACGGTGATAATTGTCCCTTGCACACACACTACCTTGTAAAGTGTGAGTTGTTGTTTGGTTTGTGTTTAGTAAAGGTTAGTGTTACTTAATCAGGCGTTATTTTAAAAGCATTCTACACATTCCTGAATTACACAAATCATTTAAAGGAATTTGGTAACATGAAATTACTGTAAACATACCTATAATTTCTACAAATGTCCTTTACAACTTCCAGTATTTATTTAAAGCTAACCCTGTATTTCATATGGTTACCAATATTTTCTCAAGCATACACATTTTTACTGTACTCAGGAAATGGTATTATCAGTACAAGCCATCTTCAGCATGTTGCTTCACTGACCAGGAACACCTAACTTAGGAAATTCATTCACACACAATTTAAAGTAGACTTTTCCTTACTAACTACTTTAAAATAATTAATTTTGTGGTTTACGACGAGTCCTTTTATGACTGGCATATCATTTTCTGTGGGTTTGTATGACTGCATATAATATAATATGCCCCCATAAAAAGGAAGTACAGTACTGAGTTAACATTGTACTGGACGTCTGGTTAATAATATGTACACAAAGAATTGGCGGTGAATTGCAGCTAACTTTTAAAACTATTTATATCATGTGTGTCGCATTTTATTTTTAATATCGTGTAGTTTACACTGCAAATGCACTATGGAATCCCAACCAAACTAATGTCAGACTCTACTCACTAAACTTTGGGGCAAATAACAGAAGCATTCATCAGATTGGTGTCCTCCTCCTCAGTTATAACATTCTCAAGGCAATAAGCTGTGCAAGCGGTTGGATAATCAACGGAAACAGGTTATAAATCTTTAAAGTGTGAACATATAGAATCATATGGCCTGAGTAGTAAACAAACACTGATGTTGATGTTCTAGATGTTGCGATGGTAGAGGTGCAGGGTCGTAAAAATGCCGTGAAGTGCTTCATTTTTACAATTACACATCGTCCAGAGATGCATATATTTCTGTCTTCTGTGTGGTCAATCGTTTATATAATAAAAATAGTTTCAAAGGATTATGACGCTATTAAGAATAATGAGTCCACCTGTAAGCCAGCCTACCCCTGTATCAAAGTTGTTGTTTATATTCTAATAATATATTTAGTGTGAGTATGAGTGCGCAAAGCTTAATAATAGCAAGGTGAGTATAGCAACCTCTGAGAGACACTCAGTTTGTTTTAATAATACGGGCGTGAGTCTATGATCCATTAAAAACAACATGGTTACATTTTCCCTAGTCAGAGACACGAACCAAGTAACACATTAGGTGTGCCGTGGTCTCATCCCTTGTTTGCTAAAGTAATTGCTGAGATGGACGTTGCGGGAACCGAATGAAATGGTGAAGGATGGAATCATATATGAGTGGACAGGAATAGATGTACAGCTTAGAACAGTGGTTCTTAACCTTGTTGGAGGCACAGAACCCCGGAAGTCATCCGTGCATTCACCGAATCCTTCGAAATTGGAAAACAAATTTATAACCTAATTCGTAAGTTGTAAATTTCATCAATGCTCAAATTCCTTCAAAACACAGGTATATATTTTATTAGTATGCTGAATGAACCATGCCTTAATTGCACACAAAATCAGTATGCACATAGAACAAAACCAACAAAACATGAATTTCACACAGAAACAAAAATATAAATGAAAACATACTGCAAATCAATACGATTTTTGCTGTTGCCTTTCAGAGAAAAGTTCAGAAATGCGCGGCTCCTCTGTGGCAGGTGCCTCTCTCAATTCATTTTCGCAAAAAAGCCTGTTTCTTTTCTTCGTTTTGATGTCCACCGCCCTCGAAAATGCTTGCTTGCAAACATACGTCGTAACAAGGGCTTTTTTAGCAATAAGAGGGTACGCTTCGATTTGGTAACACCAAAACGTTGACAGCGTTGTTGTTCTGAAGAGTTGCTGTTGAACCTGACTGCTGAAGTTCGATGATTTCGTCGAGGTATTCATCGTTGACATCTGCTGTCGCAACACTGAACGTGAACGGCCGTCTCACCCATGCTGGATATGACTCCCTGGTGGGGAAGTAACCATCGAGAGAGTTTGCGAGCTCATCTAAGTGCATGGGAATTGCTTGCTTCAGCTACCCTGGTACAGAAATGTCTCCGATTCCAGACGCATCTTCAATCTTACACAGTCGTCCAGTAGGGGAAAGTTTACGAAGTTGTCATTCTCTGTTCGTCGTCTCCATAACTGTAGCTTTTTTTGAGAAGCCTTCAGGTGTTCTTCCGCTTCAATGATGTTGACTCCACCGCCCTCCATCTGTCGACTGAGATGATTGAGAGCATCGAAGATGTCGGCCAGTATTTTCGAAGGAATCTGCATGACAATGCTGGTGCTATCGCAAAAACAGGGCTAATTCCACACGCAAGGCAAAAACACGATTCAGCACCTTTCCCCGGGATAACCACCGAACGTTAGAGTGGTACAAAAGTACCTCGAATTCAGAGCCCATTTCATTGCACAGCTCTTTGAAGATGCAGTGCTTCATAGCATTATTTCGCGCGTAGTTCACAGTTTCCACTACGATTTTCAATACTTCTGCCAGTTTTGGAGGCAGGGTTTTTGTTGCCAAATGCCCGTGCAGAACAATGATGTGTGGTGCATCGGCTTTCACCAGCGCTCCAAAGCCAGAGTTTCGTCCCAGCATGGCAGGATCTCCGTCCGAACAAACTGCAGAAACCATATTCCACGAAAGGTTGTTGCCTCTGAAGAAGTCATCGACAACTTTCCTCACGTCGGCTGCCTTTGTTGTTGTTGTGAGAGGGTTACAAAGTAAAAAATCTTCCTTAATCTCGTCGCCTTTCACATAGCACATGAATACGACAAGCTGGCTTAGATTGGAAACGTCGGTGGTCTCGTCGAGCTGGAGGCTGAATTTCGCTTGGCTTGAAATCGGATCTGCAACTACTTAAGCCAAGATTTCATTGCTCATGTCGTCTATTCTGCTGCTGATGGTGTCATTTGAAAGTGGAATTCGGGACAACTTGTCTTCAGCATCTTTTCCCAGCAAGATATTGGCCATCTTCAGCACAGCTGGTTTTACGAGTGTTTCACCAATGGTGTGTGGTTTGCCCTCCTTTGCGATCAGATACACAACTTCGTACAATGCCATGAGGATCGGTTTGTCAATGGGTACAAAACCGAGAACAGGCAGAGTAGCCTTTGCATTGTGTCTCTTCACCTTGAATTCATCGAGCATTGTGTTCTTGTATATCCCCTCTCCATGCAGTTTTAGGAAGTGTTCCCGTAGTTTTGCTAGACTAGAATTGCTCAACTTGGCATTGCAAATCATGCATTAAGGATGCTGACTCGCATCACGTTCCGTTACACACGTGAACCCGTATTGTATGTAATTGTCTGATCACTTTCTTTTTTTCCTCGACATAGTATGAAACAACTGAAAGAGTAGGCAGGAAATCACGAATGACGCCCACTCACGACAGTCACAAGTGAACTGCTGAGCACACCAAGTTCCACGCAGCACACATATCAAGCGATGTGGCGTGATCGGCTGCAGCCAATGACGGATAAGCTAAGCGTGACATAATGAATCATACAAGTGGGGTGAATGGAACTGACTTCTGTCGAACCCCAGATACTGGCTCACTGAACTCCTGGGGGTTCGATTGAACCCAGGTTAAGAACCAATGGCTTAGAAGATCATTGGTGAATAAAAGGAGGAGAGTTGGTGATAGGACAGAGCCCTGAGGAACACCACAATTGATAGATCTAGTAGAACAGTGGCCACCTACAACAGCAGCTATAGATCAACCAGAATGGAAACTATTGTCCGTCTAAAATATCGAGAACGTTTGGGCGTTGCCCCTCACAGCAATTCCCCCTCCTGCGGCGTTGCCAAGCCTACACCAACTCACACCTCTCTGTTTCATATCAGCTATTTACTACTTCTAAAGGAAATTTATTTACAGTGTATATATATTTAATTCTCTGACAAGGCTATATAGTGTTATAAATGTTTATTTTTTTAAAATAATAACCATGACTTTTTATAAATACCGCAACACTTGGCAATGTTGCTTTCCGATGCTGCCACACTTGTTGGGTGAGTCAGCGAGGGGTGGATCAGGTGAGAAGGGCTGACTGACAGTGTCAATCCAGAGGTCACTTCCTCTCGGGCCTTCACCCGAGATGGAAGCTCCTACCGCTGCTACTCACCCTCGTCAGCTCCACATCGAGAAAAAGAACTTATATGCAGCGTAAATAAGTATTTCTTAGAAGAGAAGGCAAACAGAGGACCTATAATTGATCCCTCAAAAGCTGTTGCCTGAACAGCAAAAGCCACCAGAGTGAGTGAAGTAACAGAGAGAGAGAGAGAGAGAGAGAGAGAGAGAGAGAGAGAGAGAGAGAGAGAGAGA
>JAGKTI010007995.1:0-12483 GCA_018397915.1 Birgus latro | reverse complement strand
GAGAGAGAGAGAGAGAGAGAGAGAGAGAGAGAGAGAGAGAGAGAGAGAGGTGATGTGGTGGGAGTGAGGACATAGCACTGTGTCTCTAATCTGATCATTCCAGTACAAAAACTGGCAACGCCGCGGGAGGGGGGAATTCCCGTGAGGGGCAACGCCCAAAGGATCTCGATATTCTAGACGGACCTTAGCTACTTTTATTACTACTGGTATAACCACGCCACTACCCGTTGATTTGTATTTATGATGAAATTACTTGATTTAGCCAAGTTTTAGTGGTATAATACCTTGCACTGAATGGACATAAAAAAAAAAGTCGTCTTGAGAAATGAAGACACAAAATGTATGTAAATAATTTTAATATCGATGGTTTGCATCATTTAACGTACAAGAGGATATTATTGTGTTATATAGAAAAAAGCTGTACAAGTCTGCAGGGCAGTTTAGAATTCGATGGTCCTGCCATGTAGGTTACATTCCTTCCTTCCTTCAGTTTATGGAAGCGATGGTATAATAAATCGCACGGCACGTAGCACGGCATGTAGGAGGAGTAGCCTGTAGCACCAGCTGAACAGGACAGTACTCCCGAGGTGGATGGCAAGCTGGTGATAGGGAAAGCTGGAGCTCCCGTTTCACCAGCCTTCAGGACTTGATCCTGACCATCTCGCTTAGCTGAACACTTTCAGTGCTTTAATGTGCACAGAGTGTAGGCCAGCATACTCTCTTAGTACCTCTACCTTCAACTGTCTACACCACACTACATGCAAGTAAGATATTACACCTTCTACTCCCACTCCCTTTAGCAATGGCTGCTGCATTATTACAAGCAAACAGGGTGGTATCTCGGATTGCCACCACTGGCAGGGTATGGCTGGCGGCACAGGGTCCTCCTGGTCGTCATCAAGAGACTGTGCCAGCAGTGACTGTTGCAATTTCCAGTCATGCTCGTCAGTGGGGAATTGCAGGTGTGGCCTTATTTTTCACCAATATCCGTGCTCATAGCACCAATCTAAATTCAGTTCATTTTTTCCTACAGTCCATATCCCATCTGGCCTTATTCATCACAGAACCACAAATCTCACCCTCTACCGAAATATCTCAATTTTATTTTCCTGGTTACCATCTCCTCACAAACTTCCTTAACAAGGGCTACACCTGTTGTTATATCATATCTCAATATGCAGTTGACACTGTTTTAAACTTCATTTCAGCTAACTTTGATTACTCACTGTATAAACTAAATTACCTAAATATTACAAAATATATCTGTGTAGTCTATCGCTCCCCCAACGCTTCTTCAGAACCTAGTGTATTTGACTCCATATCCACACAGTTTAGTAACCTTAACCTTCCCTGTAACACCGAAATTACCATTTTGGGTGACTTTAACATACAAAATGTTGAATGGTTATTGCACTCTGCCAGGACGGACGATGCTAGTCTAGAGCTCATACAGTTGGTAACGCAACCAACCAGAATACCAGAATCCTGACCATAATGCCCATCTCATGGCTCTATTCCTGACAAATAATCCAGATCAATACAGGATAGAAGTACTGTCACCACTTGCATCCCCTGACCACAATCTCATCAAAGCCTCTTTAGTTAGCTCCCCCAAACCTCCCCATTCTGAACCTGTCGGGGTGACCCGATGGCACTTTGATAGGGCAAACTGGAATGGATTTAGAATGAATGAATGAATGGAAATGTGACATGTTTGTGCAACAGCAGAGGTCATATGCCGCCGAACACAAACAAAAGAAAATCAAAATATATAAAAAAGAATAAAAAGCAAAGAGAAAATCGATGCTTAAAACAAACCAACAGTATAAAAGAGACACGATAAAAAGCAAAGAGAAAAACGATGCATAAAACAAACCAACAGTATAAAAGAAACAACCAAAACTAAAAACATGGTGGAAAGATAGAGGTTAAAATTGGAACATTATCATTAAAACACAAGCTAAAATATGGTAAAGCTCTGTACAGTATCTCGTGGAAAAGGCCACAACGCAACACAAAGGAGAAGGTGCCTCCCCCATAGCACAAGCTTCTTCCCCAAGCACCAAGGAGAGAAGGTACGATCCGTTGTCGGCTCAGCACCTGGAAAGGTACCACCGACGGAGGTCCCCAAGACTGGGGCACTTGACAAGGAGATGCTTCACAGTCAAAGGAACCAGACAGTCATCACAATAGGGAGGGGGTGCCCTTTCCATTAAAAAAAAAAACATGAGTCAGCCTAGTGTGGCCAATCCGAAGATGGACCAAAGCTGTTTCCCACTGTCAGGACAGTACCACATATCCCCCATCGCCCAGGTTCTGACAAATGCAGCGGAGTTTGTTCGCCCCTGTTGCATCCCACCTCCTCTGCCAGCAGGAATGGACAGCCTCCACAGTGGCTGCACATATATCCTCGGATGGGACACAGTAATTAGGAGCGGAAGGGCGAGAGACAGCACATTGCCCATGACCCCTACATGTGCAGGGACCCAACACGGTTGTACACAGTATCCTCGCCTTCATAATAAGAAGAGCCACTCCAAGACAGCTAGGACTATGGGATGTGACAGGAAGCCATGAGACAAAGCTAGTAGGGCACTGACTGAGTCACTGAAAATGGTAAAAGAAGCTGGAGGAAAACTAACAATCATTTCAATTGCAACTAATATGGGAGGAAGTTCAGTGGTAAAAACAGATGCAGAAGGAGGGAGACTCCCACCACGGCTAAAATCACGAAAAATGACACCGAAACCTGTCCCCACACTGGATTTAGAGCCATCAGTATATACTGGTATCGAGTCACTGTGAGCAGAGGCATGTTCTAGAAAATAAGACAAAGCTGCCTGTGAGGAAAGAGAGGCCTTACTCTCAAGGAAGTAATCACATGGTTGTATCTCTTGGAGAAGCCAGGGACCCACCCGGGGGACAGACATAGGGCAAACAGGGAAGGACTGGACATCCAACTCCCCCGTGGCAGCCCTCACTCTGTACCCAAATGGGTGTGGATAGTGAGGGTGGGTGTTATAAAAGGGGTGAAGGGCGATCTCAGAGACAGCTTTATAATTCAATGAGGTCGGAAGACTGTAAAGGCAGTGCCAACACCGCACCATTAACCCGCTGAGTCCCAACGACGTACGATGCACGTCGCTACTTTTTTCCGCGGACAGACCCAACGACGTGCATCGTACGTCATGCAATTGCAAGGCCCATTGTGTGCACATTTTTCAACATTCGCGGGTGATTTTTGGTAGGCATATGTGGGAGACCTTCCTCTACCTGCTGTCAAGCGGGGATACTGCCTGGACCCACCTAACCCCCCCTTCCCCCCTCCCCCCCACACTGGGCAATTCACCTGTTAGCAGTAACCTAGCCAGTAAAGGTATGTTGCCCCACGGTCTCTCCAATGACGAAATTCATATTGAAAGAGATTCCTGAGGGAGAGGACAAAGAAACAAAGAAGCTAGAGGTAGAAACAAACAGAAGTGATGAGGTGGTAATGTCGTAAAGGAAGGTGCCATATACTGGGGTTTTGGGTGAGTGAACAATGCTCATAAATGTCTATGTTATTGTGTGAAGACCAATATAGAGTTGTACTACACATAAATTCGTACCAAATAAATGAAATAAATACGTAATTTAAAGTGGCTTCAATTAGTTAACCCTTCCATAGTTTGTTTATTTTAGCCAGGTACCCTGAAAAAGAACGAAAATGTAAGGTTGAGTGACACCTGTATCAACATTTTTTTACCTCAGGATCGCGATTTCACTATGAATTTTCGATGTTTCTCACCAAAAGCGAAGGTTTTAGACAAAAAACAAAAAGTCGAAAATCGGTCAGGATCTAGGGGTAGGCTGGGTAAAAAAGCGGTTTGGACTGGGCGGGTTAAGGACTGCCAGCGAAGATCCAGTGGCGCTTTGTTCGCATCAACCAACAGATTTGCAATCGGGGAAGATCGGAAAGCCCTAGTTGACAGACGAATCCCAACATGATGGACCGAATTTAGTGGCCGCAGTCTTGCCTCAGTAGCAGAAGAGTATACCACACACCTATAGTCCACTTTTGCTCCTTACTAAGGCACTGTAAAGGCGGAGTAGGATGGTTCTGTCAGCGCCCCAAGACAACTGAAATAGAGTCCATAGTAGAGAGAGGGCATGGAGGCAGGATAGTCGTAAGGAACGGATATGTTGTACCCACGTCAGTCTCCTGTCACCAAGAAACCTTGTCTCGTCCACACATCACACCCTTTGGCCATATAAGTGGAGGTCTGGGTCTGGGTGTACACCTCACAACCGGCAAAATTGAAAGGCCACTATCTTCGTCGGGGAGAAACAGAAGCTGTGCATCGTGGCCCACGAAGAGACCCCGTCCAGAGCGAGCTGCATTGATGTTCGGCCACTGACATTCGGGAAGAGCATACCATAGAGCCAAATCATCAACATACAGTGAGGCTGACATTCCTTCTGGAATTGAGGACACAATACTGTCCAAAGCTAAAGCAAAAGGGTCACTCTGAAGACACTTCATTGAGGCACCGCTTCCTCAACCCTTACCCTGAATGAGCGGTCACACAGAAAATTTGCTCTAAATAGGGGCAGCCTGTCACTTAAACCTAAAGAATGGAGTTGTTGGAAGATACCAAACCACCATTTAGTATCATACCTTTTCTATGTCAAAGAAAATGCACACCAGCTGTTGCTGCCTAGCAAAAACATCAAAAGCTGCAGCCTCAAGATGGACCAGTGCATCTGTTGTTGAGTGATATTTTCGAAAACCAGACTGACACAGAGAAAGGCATTCATTCCTTTCTAGGAAATGTATTAGGCGTATGTTGATCATTTTCTCAAATGATTTACACAGGCAAGATGTTAAGGCAATTGGCCGATACTCCAGGGGACTGTAACCTGCTTTCCCCGGCTTCTGGAATGGCAGGACAATAGCCTCACGCCAAGAGGAGAGAAGAGAAGATTCCTTCCAGATTCTATTAAAAAGGCTGAGGAGAAAAGACACTGCATCATCATTTAGGTGACGAAGCATTGCATAGGAAATATCATCCGGCCCAGATGAGGTGTCATTGACAGAGGGAAAGGGCATTGGAGTTCATGGTAAGAGAAAGGGAGGTTGTAGGACTCCACATTCCCTGAACGGAAGTCCAGCACCTTTGCCTCCTCTATCTCCCATTGCCTAGTCAAAATTGGTGAGCTAGTATCTCTATGACTGTCTGCCGCAAAGGCAGATGCAAAAATATCAGCCACAGCTGCAGGGTCACCAACAGGCTCACCATTAGACATCAGCACAGGGGACCTGCTTTAAGTGAATTTTCCTGAAATCTTTCGCACCCTCTTCCACACCTGAGACACTGGCGTCTTTGAGAGTACAGATGGCACATAAGCCATCCATGTTCCAGTACCCAATGAGCCTTAGCCCGTGCCTTTCTGAACTAGACAAGATTATGCTCTGTCTTGCATCCACGATAACAGGAGAAAGCTAACTTCTTAGCACGCACAGCAACACTGCAATCCTCATTCCACCATGGGACAGGTCAATAGCGATACGTGCCAGAGGTTTTAGGAACAGCTTGAAGGGCAGCAGAATGCAGAACGGAGGTAAAGAAGGAAACAGCCTCCTATATGCGGCAAGTCTTCAACTGAGGCAGTAACAGAAGTCAGAGAAGAGAAAAGGGACCTGTCTGCCTTATCCAATCTTCACCATGGTAGACGGGAACAGGGACTAGATACTGCTGCAGTAAGGAGGATGGCGAAGTGATCACTTCCATGGAGATCCTCCATAACTTCCCAGGTAAAGTCCAGGAGACAGTCAGGAGAGCAGATAGAGAGGTCAATTGCAGCAAATGAACCCATTTGGGGGTGAAAATGTGTAAATGCCCCGGTACTGAACAGGGCAAGATCCTCATCCTCCAGTAAGGATGCCAACAACCTCCCACGTTGGTTAATAAGACAGCCATCCCACAAAGGGTGGCAACCATTAAAGTCCCCCTAGAGAAGAAAGGGAGTAGGTAACTGACCAAGAAGGTTCTCGAGTTCCATCCTACCGACTGGAGTGTCGGGCAGTAAATCAGTAAATAAATGGAACAAACCGTACACCAGTGGTGGGCATATAACCGCACAGCAACACACTGGAGGTTAGACTGGAGGTGGACTGGCCAATGAGGGATGTCAGCTCTTACCAAAACAGCACCACCCCCAACAGGACCCTGAGCTGTCACTGAGTAAAAAGCATTGTACCCAGGTGGTGTATGGGGGGTGGCAAACCCTACAAGCGTTTCCTGGAGTGACACACACATAGGGGAACAAGTCAGGAGGGTCCGCAACTCCTCCTAATTACCGCGCAGCCCTCGACAATTCCACTGTAGTATACTGGCTGAGAATGCCATAGTACCCATAGTGAAGGAAGATTCAGGACGAGGGGCGAGAAAATCTTGCCCCCCCGGCGGGTCTGGGCTGATGCTTATGACAGCCCTTTGGAGGAGCCTGCCCAGCATCAGAAACCCGCACCCTCTGTCTAACATCCGAAGGTAAACTTGAGGATGAGGAAGTAAGTTTTACAACACTCTTTCTTGGAGTGGGCTTACCAGTTTGTTTGGAAGGCAGCTTGAGGGCCATCTTTGGAGATGTAAGACGGCCAGTGTTCCCACCAAAAGCCCCAGAAGTGGAAGGAGGGTCCACAGGACTCGAATCTTTTGAAGAGGCCATACCATGCTTCAGACCTGAAGCACCAACGGGCTGTCCAACAACATCCCCAGATAGCGATGGGACCAGAGGTGAACCTACAGTTTCAGATGTCACTTGGCTAGATCCCTCAGCCTGTTGGGCAGAGGGAACAGGAGAGGTGTCAAAAGAATCGTCAACAACAGAGACCTTAGCTGGCCAGTCTTCATGTTCAGAGGACTCTGACGAACAACGGTGACGTTTGCCAGGTACAGATGGAGCCTCGGTCACACTGGGTAAGACGGGAGAAGAAGTCTGGTCAACGTTGACATCTGCCACCACCACAGAAGTGTGCAAGCCGTCAGCCATCGCAGTGGGGGTGGGAATAGTTGAAGTAGAGGGTGGGTGAGCACCAGTCTCATGTGCATTGTTATCTCCGGGGACAGCATTCTGCAGTTGACTAGATGTGGAAGTGGGCACTTTATTGGGTCGAGGCAACTTTTGAGACATTGAACGATGCACAGGTGCTCCAGAAAGGACAGAAGCATAAGTAGCCCCGGGTTGGAAGAAGAGAGTCTGGGCCCTCTTCCTTGCTTCTGGAAATGAAACCTTCGTACACATGCGAATGGTCAAGATCTACTTTTCCAGGCAGTATCTAGGACAGTTTCTTGAAGATACAGCATTAAGATCTCCACAGTGGCAGCATTCAAGGGGTCCTGGACAGCCACTGGTATGACTTGGGCCGCCACAGGAGACACAAACACCAGAAAGGCCAGCCTGTGCACGGCGGCAAAATCAGCTGACATGCCCACAACCTTGACAGTGAAAACAGCGTTTGGAGGTTGGCACATGAGGCTTCACAGAAACTGATAGCTATGCCAATTTCCCAGATGAAGGCAAACGTAATCTCTCAAAAGTCAGGAACAAGGTCAGAGTTGGGGTCAAAATGCCATCGATCTTCTTCTGAAGGCACTCAACCTTCACCACACCAGATGACTGCAGTTCTTCCAACAATTTTCCCTCTGGGTATCTGAGAAGATCACGCGAAAACACTACACCCCTACTTTGATTGAATGTAGCATGTGGGACACAGGAAAACTGACACCAGAAACAGAAGTCAGAGCCATCAACCAGGAACTCTCCTCTGGGGAGGACACCTCAAGAAGGATGCTTCCATCCCCCTGAGTAGATATCTTAGGTTCCCTTCCACAGGCAGAAACAATAGCACGGTGCAAGTAAAAAATTCCATATCTAGCACTGATCCCCCAAAGAGGGCTTCAGCACTAGATACTTTGCGTATGTTGTGGGCACTGCATCGTCAAGGCCCAACCCTAGAGCCGGACCAACCCAACGTGAACGTCTCCCGGTTACCTGGTAAGGGTCCAAGGTGACAACAAAGGAATGTCCAGGGACAGAGTCAGAGTCGTCAGCCAAATTTTTATTAAGCGATGGCATATTACAGCAGAACAAACTTCATTCCCCCACCCCTCCACCCACCATGGAGCCCAACGAGGGGAGGACATATGCCAGGGACAATACCACTGGCGACCCCAGAGGTAGCAGGAGAGTATACGCAGGTAACCATTAGGGGACCTGGGCAAGGGTGACTCCATGATGATAGGAGCCACCAGGCCCCCCCCAGTGCCCACTTGACCCTAGCCAACGCATGACCAGCCGATTGACCTGGTTGGGCCCAACCAGGCCGCCCGTCAAGCCGGAATAAGGGACTAAAGAGGTGTATTGCTAGCTGCAGGGTGAATCGTGCAGCATCACTCAACCTCCAGGACTCCTGTCTCCCAGTATTACGGTACGCCACGCACGGCAAACACTTGGGGAGGCAACAGTCCTGCCCTAGATGGCAAATGGGCAGGGATTAACATCACCAGCAGCCTCCTCCACTAGTGATGTAGGGGGTGCTTGGTCCACATGGCCAACAAATGCCGAACCCTACAAATACAGGCATGCCCCCAAAGTAGGTGGTACAGCCAACCACGCTTCAAGCCTCGCCACCACATCAAGGTGACCCCCTGCAGCAGGGGGATGGATTTAGAAATTATCTTGCTGACATTCCATGGCAGTCTTTCTTTAGTGATGTCAGTTCTACCCAGTCCCACATTAATGACTTAATACTAACTGGCATGGACTTATTCATACCAAGTCAACAGTTCACCAAAAGATCAAACTCTCCAAAATGGTCTGATAGCAACTGTGCCGCAGCAACAGCCTGAAAGTCATTAGCATATAACTCTTACTTGAAATAAAAAAAAAATCTGAATCACTCTGTCAATTTAAAATTGCTAGAAACCATGCAAAAGCTGTAATAAATCTCGCTAAATCAAACTTTCTTCAAAATCAAGCATCATAACTACTTAACAACTCTAATAACAATAGAATATTCTGGTCAACTCTCAGTTCATTCAATAATAACTTTAACAAGTCATCATCCACTCCCCCACTAAAATCTTCAGATGACAATATTACAAATGGCCCGCATGGGAAAGCAAATATCTTTCCCAGTACATTTGCCAGAAATTCTGCCATAGAGGATATCAGCCAGAACGTCCCAGTACTAGAACTTGACTCTCCCGAAATTGTCCCACTTAAAATACAGACAAGATACGTAATATCCATCCTAGACATTTACCCACCAAAAAAGCTCCAGGCCTATATGGAATTCCTCCAATTGTTTTGAAAAAGTGTTCCCCTGAATTTCCCTCTCTTCTAGCTAAATTATTCAGACCATGCATACGTACTTCTTCTTTACCTAATTCATGGAAAGAAGCCAATATCCATCCAGTTCCAAAGAAAGGAAGTTCCTCTGACCCCTCTGATTACAGACCAATAACTGTCACATCTTCTCTTGGTAAAGTATTTGAAATTTTAATCAATAAGTACATAGTTAAACACCTTGAATCCAACAACTTAATTAGTGATAGACAAAATGGTTTTCGCCACGAAAGATCCACCATTGACATACTCAGTCTCCTGACTCATACCATCCATCAATCAATTGACCTACATGGAGAAACTCATGCAGTAGCCCTTGATATATATTTCTAAAGCTTTCGACAGAGTATGGCACCATTCCCTGCTGTCTAAACTCCCTTACTACGGACTAACGTCTTTTGTTCCTCTGCTTTCCTCATGTCTTAGCGACAAAAAAATAAAAGTAAAAGTAGATGATGTATATTCTATTTTTTACTCAATTAACGCCGGCGGGCCACAGGGTCAGTTCTGGTGCCAACCCTGTTCCTGGTTCATATTAATGATCTCTTATCTGTCACCCACAATCCCATACATTCATATGCAGATGCCTCAACACTTCATAGTTCATTCACACTCAGACACCCATTTACAAGCCTAAAATCACTAAATCTCAACCCAGTATAGCCATCTCCATAAATCGAGACTTATCTACGATCAACGAGTGGGGACAAAACAACCTTGTCTCATTTAATGCTAGTAAAACCAAATATATACAATTTTCTAATAGACAGATATATTGCCAGATGCGTATATTACCTTCAGTGCTACTAATATTCCCATCTCCAAAAGCATTGAAATTCTCTGTGTCTCACTTAACAATGCCCTCAGCTGGACTTCTCATGTTAGATTACTTGCTAAAACCACCTCAAAGAAGCTTGGATTGTTGGACAGAGTCCGTAACTTCTTCACCAAGCAGTTAGCTATAATTTAACCCGTCCAGTCCCGACCACTGTTTTACCCAGCCTACCCCCAGATCTCGACCGATTTTCGACTTTTTGTTTTTTGGCTGAAGCCTTCGCTTTTGGCGAGAAACATCGAAAATTCATAGAGAAATCGCGATTCTAGGGTTAGAAATGTTGATACAGGTGTCACTCAACCTTATGTTTTCCTTCTTTTTCAGGATACCTGGCTAAAGAAAACGAACTATGAAAGGGTTAACTAATTCAAGCCACTTTCAATTACGTATTTATATCATTTATTTGGTACGAATTTATGTGTAGTGAAAGTCTATATTGGTTTTCACACAATAATATAGGCGTTTATAAGCATTGTTCATTCACCCAAAACCCCAGTATATGGCACCTTCCTTTACGACATTACCACCTCATCACTTCTGTTTGTTTCTACCTCTAGCTTCTTTGTTTCTTTGTCCTCCACCTCAGGAATCACTTTCACTATGAATTTCGTCATTGGAGAGACCGTGGGGCAACATACCTTTACTGGGCAGGGGTGACGCGAGAGGGGGGAGTGGGAAGGTGGGGGGGGGGGGGGGGGGAAGGGGGGTTACATGGGGCCAGGCAGTATCCCCGCTTGACAGAAGGTTGAGGAAGGTCTCCCACATATGCCTACCAAAAATCACCCGCGAATGTTGAAAAATGTGCACACAATGGGCCTTGCAATTGCGTGACGTACGATGCACGTTGTTGGGTCTGTCCGCGGAAAAAAGTAGTGACGTGCATCGTACGTCGTTGGGACTCGGCGGGTTAAAGGTCATGTGCACTCTCAGCTTGAATATTGCTCACCCTTGTGGAATGGATGTGGAGAGGTTGCATTAAAACAACTAGACAAAATTCAGAACAAAGCTGTTGAAAATATTAATAACCCCACTGTTATATCTGCCTCCCCTACAGGTAAGAAGGAATGTTGCCTCCCTTGCATTATTTTAGATATTTTTATGGCAAGTGCTCAGACGAGGTTGCGTCCATAGTGCCAGCTCTCCATGCCTTCCCTCGTGCAATATGGACATCTAGCAGCGCTCATGACTGGAATGTCACACTGCCATATTGCAGGACTTCTGCCTATCAGAATTCTTTTATTCCCCAAACTGCATCTCTCTGGATCTTGCTTTCTCAGAGTTGTTTCCCCCCAAACTTCAACCTACATCTGTTCAAGTCCAACTGTTACAGATATTTTATGAATGGAGAACGCCAGTAATCTGGTGTGTAGATGATTTTTAAAAATTCACTTGTTTTTCCGTCCTCTGTTCTGTTATTTAAAAAAAAAAAATTGGGAACTTAACCTTTTCAGCCCGATGAGATACCTTAGTTTAATTCTTGCTACCACCAGATGATTTTACCCTAGAACAGCCTCATATTGAAGGGGTTATTGATGGCTGTATCATTGTCCAGTTCAGTCTCCCAGAGGTGAACAAAATCGTCGGGATAATGAATATCGTGAAATTTACGATATCGGAGTAAAGGAAGCTCATTAAGCCGTTCACGCTCTAGGCTAAATTTTATTTTTTTCCCCCTCAAGCATTGCATAAATCAAGGTACATTAAATGGATCAAACAAATATTGGACTTCAAAACCCTGATCACTGGCCACAGTGGCTTTCTACTAAATGAACCGTCATCATATTCGCTTGCACCAGGAGGTAGTGAAAAGTGAATTATGTATTATTCGATTTTTTTTTTAATGCAAGGAAGAAGGAAGCAAAGGCTAGAAGCCTGCACGACTGTTCCCTCCAAGAAAAACTATAAACATATTGATAGCCAAATTCACGATCCATTCATTTCGAGATGCCTGGACACACTGCATTTAAAAGAATGGAGTCATAGGTAGTATGACATACAGACAGAGGAAGACAGTTTGAGTTGACCTGTTGCATACCTGAAGAACTGGGAGTAACGGTTAACTCTTGCATCAGTGAGTTTTTAAGGGATGAGAGTTTGCTGCTAGATGGGTGTTATGCACCCGCCGTAGTGGTAGAGGGATGCAAGCAGACAGTTCTGAGGAGCATTGACCATTAAGTGGCGATAGTACAGAGATAAAGATGCAACAGTGCAGCAGAGAGTGAGAGGTTGAAGGGGGCCAGTCAGACGAGGAATGTTAA
>JAGKTI010007994.1:0-34980 GCA_018397915.1 Birgus latro | reverse complement strand
GAAAATATTAAAAAGTATTAAAAATATACAGGGTAAACGGGAAGCTGCTGAATGCCATGAAAAGTGCGTATATGAAGGCGCAAGGGCTGCAGTGCGTCTGGATGGTGAACTGAGTGTATTTTTCTATCTGAATGTTGGATTGAAACAGGGATGTGTCATGTCTACATGGTTGTTCAGTTGGTATATGGATGGAGTTATAAAGAGATACAAGGTAGGGCAGCAGATATTGGAGCGGCCATAATTAGAGAGGGCAGCTTTCGGAAACTTCCTCAGATGTTTAGCGAAGACGAAGGGTAACTGCAAGGCTTGGCGAATGAGTCTGGGAGACTTTTTTTTTTTTTTGAAACAACAGAACAGAGGAAGGAAAAACAAACGAATAAAAAAAAATCCATACACCTGGTTACTGGTGTCCTCCATTCATGAAATATCTGTAACAGTCGGACTTAACAGCTGTAGATTGAAGTTTGGAGGGAAACAACTGAGGAAGCGAGTTCCAGAGAGATGCAGTTGGGGGAATAAAAGAATTCAGATAGGCTGAAGTTCTGCAATATGGCAGTGTGAGAAATGGAAAGTAAAGGCGAATGTAGGAAAATGTAAAGTTGTAGCCTTAGTGAGAAATGAAGTCACTGAATGCTCAGTGAGGCTGGATAATGAAGAAATGGAAAATGTGAGTGCATGTAAGTACAAGGGTAGTGTGATGAGTAAAGATGGAAGTTTGGAGGATGAAGTGTGTGAAGGGGTTGTCAGGGGGAAATAATGTATAATTCAGGAGGATAATGTGATATTGTATAATTCGAGTATACAATGTATAGCTATGTGTGCTAGGAATGACTGTCGAGTCATTTATTACCGGAGAATAGACTCATGAAATCAAGTGGCAATTTCACTTTATGCTGGCTTACTTCGCCAATTCTCTAGAGTCGAGAATTTATAGACTTTCTCAACGGTACACAGCAGAGACTAGACGCTCAAGTAGGCTGTAAATTGTACCGTTGGCCTCTGAGAAAGTTAGTTTCTCCCCTTAACATTCAAAAATAATAATAATAAAAATAAACAGGATCTTGGCTGAGCCAAACTCCTAGCTAGCACAACGGATTTAAGGATTAATGCCAAAAGCTGGCCTAAGTACCAGTCGTGATTAATTTAAAGAGTTGTGCTAACGTGGAGTAGCAATACTGTACTAAATATGTGGGAAAATTAAACACGACTGCTACATTTAACAAAGCTCAAGAAAACGAACTCTAAATTTATTGAATACAAGAAAATAAATTTACGTTACATGACTCCAATTCAAATCAAAGAAAAGGAAATGCACTCACTCAAACACTCAGACAAATAGCTAAATAACCCAAAAACTTAAGCCTAGGAAAACAAAAGAAAATACTAATCGGTATAGATGAGACCGTGCTGTAATCGATCACCAAGGACTGGTGGGAGCTTCGGGAATACACGCCAATACAAGCTGAGATCTGAAATCGCTAAGAAAAGTGATCACTCAAGCCTTCGCAGCAAGGCAAGGCGTACCGCACGCACCGTGGCTACAGACAGACTAACTCTGGTTTTGAGTGCCCGGTGCAAGGAATGTGAGAAAGGGGCGTGGCCCGGGCAACGGCCGGGAGGCGGAAGCGATAATTCAGAAGTTATCGCTCAGAGGAATGCACCATCTGCACATAAAAACAATCACTCGCAAAAGAATGACGAAAGTTTTGACAACTTGATGCGAATATAAGTACGCGAGCGGACGGTTTGAGAGAATGAGGGAAATATCGTACATTTCATAATAATTCGTTCCTCCTGCAAAATCACTCGATGTCACAATTTACTTTACATAATTTTACAACGTAGAAAATTCGTGACAGGGGTACAACAGGGAAGAATGGTTGCTGGTTCATTGAATGCAGTGATAAGAAATAGGAAAATGAGTATCAAAGTAAAAAGTCGATCCCCATCCTAACATGTGGAAGCGAAGCTTGGATCTTGTTGGAAGGACACAAGTCAAGAGTCAGAGCAGTGGAAATGAGTTATCCGAGTGGAGTATGTGGAGTTACATGGAGAGACAACCTGACAAATGAGAAAGTGAAGCTGCATTGTGGTGTGGATGTAGATGTAATAGAATGCATTAGGAGAAATACAGTGAGGAGGTTTGACCATCTAGAGAGGGTAAAGTGTCAGTAACTAAGCTGGAGAGTGTATATGAGTGATTTGGAGGAGGGAGGAGGAGGAGGAGACTGAGAATGAGATGGAGGGATGTAGGAGAGAGAGGGGTGTAAGCCGGGGGGAGGACAGTGAAATGGCAGGGGACAGGACGGTAAGGAGGAGATTTGTTAAAGCGTCTGGCTATAGACTGATAGATAGCATAGGAATCAACATCTTTCCCTTTCCTGCTGAATGCCGTGTGAATATCAGATCAAAATCTATTTATTCAGTTCAATGTTTTCTTCATGCTACCAAAAATCTTCTCATCCTAGTAACATTATTTTCACCTGTCAGATTTGTTAATGCTAACAGTTTACTGTTTTCTTCAATACTTTCTCCCCCCCCAAAAAAAATATTATTGTCTGTCTGTCGTCACTTCTTTGTGTTTTTTCCAATTTCTATTATCTGGCAACATATTTTATAACACTACCTACACCTGTCACCACTTCTTGCAAAATTATTCTCCTCTGTCAACTTTTTTTCTCTTTGTTGCCAAAATTGTCCTCTTTCTAGCAGCATTATATTTGTCGGCCAACATTGCTTGCTTCAGCGCCAGTGTTGTCCTGTTGTAGTATTTCACGGCCGTACCATCAATATAAACCTTCACCAACAATATGGTCCTTACCTATGACAGTTTTGCTCCCTCCAACAGTAACTCACACCAACCAATTACACACCCTGTCACTCTTTCTCATCTTCATTTATGAAATATAAGCCATTCTTTTAGTTCGCCGGAAATGGAAGCCTATAGAGCAAAATGTCGTGAGAAAAAAGTAAAAAGAAACTCACTTTTATTTTACGGAATGATCCATTAATTAAAAAAAAAAGGTATATTAAAATATTTGGACTTGTAAATAGATCTGCTTGGTTATTATCCTTCTGTTCATTTTACATTTACGGGAAAATTGCACACCGGGAAAAAACACACCCGGAGACAAAAATATCAACTATTTTGTTGTTACTATCGGCAGACAGTAAGAACAAAATTCAGGCTCACGTCGTAAAGGAATTCTATCAGTTTCCAGAGCACCTCTGACGACGGTATAACTTCAGTTCTTGTTATCGTTAGAGGGTTTTATTCAGTTTTATTAGCGACCTCTCGTGTCCACTAATCAACTGTCCTGAGGCAAACACAGAAAGTAAATGTAAGCTTCACCTGTGGTGTCAGCACCTGAAGCACCAATGGCCACTTGGTCTTTGAATGTGTGGTGTTGAGGAGGACCATCTGACAGGATATTGGACCCTGTGACGTCTCACGAGATGCCGAAAAGAGGAACAATTAAACAGTTACTTGCCGGTGCCTGGGGGGTATAGAGCGCTGGAATATCTGAGGACGCCGGGGAAGGGAATGAGAACGGCACGCGATGAATGGGATTATGGAGTCACTAAACACAGGAGTGTATAAAGAAATCCGCCAGACTGTGGCGAGCATAATTATTATATGCCATCTATGAAAGAGACTGTTTTATAAAGATGCGTCATATGTAAACGACACACTCTATTGTCACTATATTGTTCGTAACGTACTCAATACTACTTTTACAGTGTCATATGATGTTCAGACGTATTTTGTGTAACCAAGGACCCATTGTTCACAGTTGTCAACAGTTGTATGCTTACATACCGCCGTATTATCTTTACGAATAATATGTTCAGGTCTTGTTCGCCAAAAAACTAAGACATAGTTAAGACAGGCACGTAAAGAGAAAAAAATCGTCTTATGAGCAGCAAGACTTAGATGGCAAGCTCCTTCTCCCTCCCTACCCCCCCTCCCCCCAGAGAGAGAGAGAGAGAGAGAGAGAGAGAGAGGTGCGGGGGTCAGTGCTACTTACGAGCATACAGTACAGTGTGATAGTGCGTCATCTTAGTGAAAGTATTAACCCCTCCAATACAGTGGAGCCATTTCACCTAATGGTTCCTACCTCCATGCGATTTCGTTTCTAATAAAAGAGATCTTTCATTGTGAAGAGGTTGTAAAGTGTTCATGAACACCGTCAGTGGGTTGAAACCCTTGTATTTCCTTCCTGCTGTCATCAGGGGAGTATAACTTAGCACAGAAGACGCTCATATTGAACATGAGGTGGCTGCCAAGTGGTAAACGGAGGACTGCTGACAAAGGTGCAGACATCAATAGCAGCTGGGGCAGGGTACAGTTTGAAATATAAATAATGTTAATACCACCACACCAGTGATGAACCAAACAGCCTTATAATGGTATGGTAACAGTGTTCATGTGAATATGTAAGATGCCATCCAGTGTGGGTAGGAGGACTGCTCGGAGTCCGACGCACAAAGAAACAAAAACCTGTGGGTCGCGTGCCTTCCAGATTACGTCGATACTATTGTTAGTTCATTGTTGCCTCTACTAGAATATTTTATGCTGCCCCAGAGACTAGTACTGATATATTTTATTATTTTATGATGGAAATATCTAATCCTTCAAGGTGGAGAAATGGTTTCAGATGTAAACTGAGAACAGTACTTGGAAGTAGGAAGAACATAATATAAATGATGTCACCGATAACGGCAATTCGATTATATTTTTACTAGCTCGAAGCGACAATACTCAGTTTAGGAAAGACCAGTTCTAGGAAAGGGATTAATGAAGGCTGTACTTGGCAAATTCAGTTTGAAAAATGTCTCCATGGCTGAAGAAAACTGCCTAGAGATGGCAAGAACAAGAAAGAGTTAATTAGAGTCATGCATGATGCCTCGGATCGTTCCAGCTTCCCCTATAAATTAACCGAAATGTGAAAGATAATTTAATTAACCCATTCTTTGTCACTTTTGTTTGGGAATTATACATGCTCACTCCAGACGATGCTATTCCGCTTAGGCGAGACTGTGAACTGGAGGAGTTAGATGCAACATTCATTAATCCCTTCAGTGCGAGAAGTCTATCCTAAGCCGTATAAAAGTCACATGGAGTAGGCGGAGATGGTTTATGTTTTGTATTCTACATTCATCTCTTGTAATAAAGAAGAGATACTACGTACTGTATTTCTGCTCAGTGTCATACAAAACGAGAGGTCTATCCAATATATCTCTTAATGCTGGCTTAGGTGTGTGGCTATCCCATTGTCAAGCATTTGTGGTGCAAGCAGTTTCGTACTTCCAGTGGTATAGTAAGCAATTTGAAGCAGTTCGGAACTCGTTTCGTTTTTATTTATTTATATATTTGTTTAAATCCTTCTTCACCGTCTAGATAAAGAAATATTACAACAACTTTTATTTGGCATCTTTTAATCCTATGTGAAAATGGGGAATAAAAATATTCATTTATATACATTTAAATCAGATTTAATTACCTCCAGACAAATAAAGAATAATTACATCTTTCTTTAGAGTATATTATACTGTATATAAAGGAATATTTGTTTTTCTGATAATTTTCCGTTACAACTTAATGTAGGAAAAAATGTAGAGATGCTGTGGCAGCGCAAGGCATGAATAAAACTGAAGCAATATGTGTACAAAACGAAAATCTGCTGACTCGTTTTTTGGGGGGGCGGGGACTCCCGAGGGAGGTGGATGGGAAGACGCAATACTGGGAGAGAGATTGAACGGCTTTATTGCTATTATTGTTGTTTACGACAGCTGGACTGGACTTCCCCAGGCATACTCGGAGAGAAGAGAATGGGATAGACAGATCCACTGACGGCAACCCGCACCACCTTTGTTAACTGGCAAGTATTACTTCTTCCTTGCTCCAACGCCCACCACCACCCAAACCCATCCCTCCTACCCCTCGCAACCCAAATCACGTTTTTGTACCCAGGCCTCGCGAAACGAGAACGGGTGTTTTGTTTTGAGCGGTGTGTGTGTGTGTGAGTTTAAAAAAAATGTTTTAAAGTTGTAAACTGATTTCAGTCAGAACTGGGGGAACGGTTGATGGAGAGAACAAGACGAATGTTCATATCTTTCAAGAACAATAGGTCAAAGATCTAGGTCACGGGGTTGGGTCAAACGTTGATTCAGCAACGTCACCATCAACAGTTTTTATCCACTTATGGCAAACCTTGGAGGAAGAGCTGAGGGCATGGCAGGAATTGGGTGATTCACGTTTGAGAACGCTCATTGAAAGATCAAGGCCACAGGTCAAGGTCAAATTTTCGATTCGGATGTATGACGGTTAACAGAATAACTCAAACAGTTTTTGTCTGCTATTAATCAAGCTTAGCTGAATGGCTGAGGGTGGGGCACGGAGCAAAGATTTTTTTTTTTTTTTAAAGAACTATAGGACAAATTTCTGTATCATGGGGGAATGTCAACTTAAAATGTTCATCCAATTTACACCACTTATGAAAGGCTGTGGATAAGACACGAATAACAGGGTGTGATTGCGAGCACAATCCAAGGTCAAGGTCACAGGGAAAGGTCAAAGGCCATATTTACAAGACTAGGTCGGCTCAGAGTTTTGGTATTATTTGAACAAAATTTTGTAGGAGAGTTAAGCGTCAGATAATATAAAATATTCATAAACTCTATCAAACTTTATGTTGTAAAATTCATAAAGATTTTGATCAACGTAATACTAACCCCCCCAAAACAGCAGCAGAATAAACTACAGATATACAGAAATATATAATTAGTCTTGAGAGTGTTAAAAAAATGTTGCCACAGATATACTGTATAGCAAGAGTTTATTATATCCTTTATATAGGAGGGTCTGGACTCATGAAAAAACAGCTCCACTATCAAGTTAGCCTACTGTTCCACTGCGTCTAGTTCACGTTTCAAGCAAATGCCGCTTTCTCCCCGGCATGTCACATCAAAGAGGATCATCTATGGGCAGAGAAACATGCCATGCCTCTCTCAGCTATTCCAGTGCATCTACTTCACACATACAGCATGGACTGTACATCACTTTCCTCCCTGATGTACAGTACAGTACCACAGAAAATTGTCTATGAGCAGAGATACATACCATACCTCTCTCAGCTATTCCAGTGTCTACTTCACAGTTAGGGAATGTCCATCATACTGCTCCCTGATACACATTATCAGGAAAAATCATCTAAGGGCTGAGAAAAATGCAGCTCCAATTGCATCTTCACTTGTCCACAACAGCATACTCAGTGCACACGAACACCACAACCCAAGAGGCGAAAGAATACATTGAAACCCAAACTTTTCCCCAGGGATTGTCTACCTCATAAGGCAATGCGATTTAAACACACCTTACCTTTCTCACACACACAACACACCATCACAAGGTCTCAAGAACTAAACAATGAGATCAACAACAAAATTAGTTCAATGAAAATGAAAAACTGGAAGGCCTTTGTAACAACACTGTCACTCCACAAACACCTCTAGACTCTACAAAATATTTAACAATATCACTTAATCACAAACATGCATTTCCAGGACCTACACCACCATCACCTCCAACACCCAACAAACCACTTCCTACAAAGAACAAGCAGACATTCTTGTAAATCACTACAAAACATGTCACTACACTCACAGAGTATGAAAAACAAACATCTCAGCATAGGCCGTTCATTCCTCTCGATCACAATGCAACCCCCTTCACTCCATAACAGACACTTAACATCAAGAAAAAGAGCCCTACAAGCACAAGGCCAGATGGTATCAGCAACCTGTATCTGAAACCTTAAGGACCTCAAGACATCCAGACCCTGACAAACATCAGCAACTACTCATATTCACACTGCAGCATTCCCAATATTTGGAAACATGGAACAGTCACCACTATACCTAACAAACAATGACCCGACACTCCCTTCTGTGTACAGACTCGTAACACTACTTAGGACACCATCCAAAATCGGTGAACATCTCATTTCCAACAAGTCATTCCCCATGTCCCCCTTGCTCCTTCATGGCACGGGTTCAGAACAATGCACTCTACAAGCACCTTACTGACTAATCTCAGGCAACGAGCATCGAATGACATCAACTCCACACCAGCTCAGATTACACTTCTCACAACAGTTAAGTAAAGCCGTAGATGCCATCCCGCGATGCAAAGCAATCACCAAGATAATGAAAATGAATATGGGGAACAACACTAAATGTTGGCTTGCCAGCTATTCATATGGTAGATAAGCAAATGTTACATTCCATGGAAAGTCATCATGGACAAAAAATTTCCCCAGCGGAGTTCCACAGGGCTCTCCTCACTCAACCATATTCCTCGACCTATACATACATATTCCCACACTCCAACCACCTACAAACATTGCCTCATTATGCAGATGACATCACCATAATAATCACACACCACGCTGCAGACACAGACTGCACATTGCAACAGGACTTCCTCAACACACTGCAAACTTGTAAAGATTGCCCCAGAAATATCCAGCACCACACTCATCATCAGCAGTAAACATGACCACAGGTACTCCCACCACATCATACTTACCAATGTACTAGTACATGTGCCACACATACCCTCTGTTAAGATCCTTGGAGTAACATGTAACACCGGACTCACCTTCAAGGGCCATGTACATCGAGAGGCGGTGCATCCCCAGACTCAATGCAGTAAGGACAATTATAAGGCCACACTTTGGGGAACAAAAAGAATCACTCTCCATACTTTACAAACATTAGATGAGTAATGTCATATCAGTCCCCGGCATGGGCTCCCATCCTATCTACTGCCCACTACAACATCTTGCAGATTATACTGAACAGTGCCTAATGCCTCACCACTGGCTCCATCAAAATGAACCACAGCTTACTTGCAATCTGAACCGAAAGTCCTCCCTGTCAGAAACTACCTCGATATGAGGGGACACAATTCTCTGCAGCAGCCTTCTCCAATACACAACACCCCCGTCCTAGAAACATACAACACTCCTAGGCACATAAAACACTCACCACACATACATTATCAAACCCTCTAGAACAATATCCCACCTCCAGATATTTCAACACTAACAAAGAAAAAGAACACCTACCTACTGCATTCATGCGTAGGGCAGTACAACACCTCGATCACAGCACCATTTTACAACCCCCCCCCCACTCCTCCTGACATCCACCCATTGAAGGTGCCCTTAAACTGAGTTGACTGAGTTCACCTCGCTACACTCAGAGCTCCTGCTCTAGAGTGTAGCTAGGTGAACTCGGTCACCCAGCCCTCCTCAACTAATAGTTTAGATTAGAGGCAGAGAAACACAAGAGGCTTCTCAACATTTGAACACTGGCCAACAGAGGAGAGTGGGAAGTAGAACAGGTGTAATGTTAAGTGAACTTTTGTCCTTGGGTGTACCTTGGTGGCACCTCCCCGACTGCCTTACTCCCCGACACCACCCAAGCCTGGAGAGGAATAAAAGATCCAAGTCAATTTTTGCAGTAAACAAATCTCAGTAGCTATGGTTCAGTAATATTACAGATCATTGTCTTTGCATAAATTTTTCATCATAACACTAACTCATGATTGGCCATGAAGTGTCAGGCGTGGAAATAAAAGTATAAAGTAACAATCTCATACTCAAATCATGCTCAAGAAAGTATGTGAGTATGGTACCTGGAACTTGGCCTTCATTTGGGGAGTGAAGCGATTGACCCAGTCCCCAGTGGCACCTGTAGGGAGAGAAGAACACAGGATGAACACTGAGAACACTGGCATTGAGAATATACGATACTCAGCTTAAATTCACCTGATGGAACCGGGCCACTCATACAACTTAAAAAATAAGTCACAGTTGCGTGAATTTAGATTAAATTTAGTAATGAGGTGGACAAGAGCCTCCTTCATTAATAGTTAAATTGACTCTCCAGTCTGACTCCACTTGGCCGTCAATTGAGCGGAAAAGGGTTATGGATATTTGTCAGGTAAAACATGCTATTTCACCTTTGTCTGTGGGCTCACCTTAATCTCACCCAGCTTATATCTATCTACTTCTAGTAAAGGGTGGTCCATATATTACACCATGGCCAGTATTCTTGTCATTTAAGGAAGGTCCCTAACATCTTTTCCTAAGTGGTTTGTTTATTACACCTTACTGTACTCTTCAGTGTTACATGAATACTTCTAACATCACCATTCTTTGCAAAAATACCGCAAAAAGTATATTAATCAGCCATATCCCAAAATAAATCACCAAGGAAGAGGTGTCAGGGAGCTTCCTTACCCAGTGACAATATGGGCCCATGTGTTGCAGGGACGGCTCGGTCAGCGTAAACAGTTTCTACTTCCCATAAATCGGTTCTGTTTATCCATCTATAGCCAGACGCCTTAATCCCTTAAGGGGTGCCCACAAACAAATAGCCTCCATGCCACCCTGTCTCTTGCCATTTCGCTGCCCTCCCCCCAGCTCACACACACCCTCTCATGTACCTCTCCACTGCATCCCTCCATCTCATCCTCAGTCTCCCACTCCCTCTCCCTCTTTTCCACATTTTTACTACTTCCCATAAATATTTTCATCCTTAATACTCTCCACATTTTTGTTTGCACTGATTGCATGGTTGATTAGTAGTTTCATGATGAAGCCAAAATCTCTACTTTCCCGATACCAGCAGACTGAACCAGGATCACATGATACAAGGGTGCAATATATGTCGCAGCGCTGCCTTGGTGCCGAAATGATATTTATCTTGGGAATATTATCCTCCCGTATTTAATACTTTGGTAGCGTGAATCATTCAGACACTGGCAATGCGTGACTTGAGTCTTCACTGTACACCACTATACACATGTACTCAGAACTGGGAACTGGAAGAAGTGAAAAAATGATATGGCTTTTCTAGGCTTTAATTACAAAAAAGTATTCACAAGATATTTACACACATAAAAGTCATGAGGTATTTTCCCACCACATTTCACTTCATATAAAGTTCCGTGCTAGAAACCTCACTAAAACATCTACACTCAGTTCACTTTATTACTAACACAATATTAATTAATTAAAGGTCTCATAAAAGTTCTGTGCATTAAAATCAATCTTATATATTTAATCCTGTAAAAGTTACTAGTGCTGTTATAAATAAAGCACTCTATTTACTTATATATATAAAGTTACACTGTTACATTAGTACAAGAAAAACACATTTAAACATTTAAAGTCTTTTCTCCTTCCGTTTCTAACTAGGAGTCCTTTTTACCAGTCCCAGACGACAGACAAATATAATAGCACTGTTCACAAGTTGTACCCGCGATTACAATAAGCTTGTACTTTTAACTCACTGTTAACAGAAGTGCTTTCATGTCGCCCCTGGAACTTTACTCCCTTTCGGCTACACAGCGACGTCCCTCGCGACGTGTCTTCGCCCCAGGCTATGTCAAGCTGCGTCCTCCCGTCACGGCGTCACCCAGAGCTCTGAATAGCTCCAAGTTTCAACTGAGCTCCGTAACCTATCCTGGCCTCAAGGGTTGCCGACGCTCACCAGCAGGTCACATGGTTGCGAGGTGGGTGATGGCCTCACCCACTCATCCACCGCCCTCATCCACATGTCACCCGCGTGTCATCCACCGTAGAGGCCCGAACAAAGCTCCGCGTCAGCATGTGTTCTCACGCCCCGAACTGCATAGATCTGCACAAACATCTAATCAATACCACCATCACTCCTCTTACTCTCTCTCCTCCTTTCAGCTTGCTTTTACTTTTATCTCTCAACCTTCCTTCCTTACTCCACCTCCCTATCCTATTGTGCGCAACTATACGTAGAGTTGACATCGAACTCCCTACTCTCTCTCTTCTGTCCGTGTTTCACTCTAAACTCACATCCAGCAGGTGTACTCGTCTCCACACCTGTTACAGCTGTGTGTCTGCTTACATCTGCCTGAGGGGAGGCTTGTCGGCTTCCCAACATTTCTCCCCCCAAAGATGAAATCACACGTCCTCGTCGTGAGTAGAGCATGGCGGGTTCCGTGCACATCGACGTCTGTGTATGGACTCAAGTCTGCAACATGTACACCCACAGCCATTAGTGTAACACTTGTAAAGGATATATGCGGACAGAACTAGAAAGAGAGCTATTCCAGCATGGACATATTACCAGAAGAAAGTGGAGGAACCGATGGATTTGAGAGGTTCAATTAACTGCAACTGACTTTGATATTTATGGAGATCATCCAGAAACAGAGGAGTAATGTTAAGGTTAGGTCCTAAAGTGGGTAAGTCCTGATAGCTGTAAGTTCAGCATGCGTGAGTGAGGTACTGAGGTTTAAGAGATGGGGGTAAACAGTGAGCTTAGTTTCTACAGTGAGAGTTGCATAAGCAGGAAGGGTCAAGGCTTCACTGTGAGCACTACAGCCATCTCCCAAGACTAGTTTACCTACTCCCTTAACAATTTGCACCGTCTTCCTAATAGGATTTACGGCACACTTTAACGTGAAATACAAAGGCTGTGCTGTTGAGAAGCACCAATGATTTTTCAGTTTCACAAAAACTGGACTGAATGAACTTAAGATTTCTTTCCTACAGAGCTTTGTAGCATTGTTTCTGTTGAGAAAAGAATCACTCTCACAAGATGGGGTCGTAACATGATAGACGGATCCCAAAGGTTCACAGATCACCAAGTCCTGGTGGTCCCTGCAACTGGTGAAATCTTGAAGCAGCACATAATGGAGGCGGTCTTCCGTGAAAGCAAGGAAGTTAAACTGGTGAAGTACTCTCACGTAGACCTCCGTAGCAGGCACACTGTAAGGAAGTGAGGTGATCCTAAAGATGCCAAATACATCAGAAGGGTCACCCAACACCGGTATTAGTAAGTAAAAGCACACAGCTGACATCATATAACCTCGAGGTACAACTTTGATGATGTCATGATACAGTGCTAGATATTCTGGCCTCGCTGGGAAAAGTAGACCCGGCTCCTTGAGTGAGATATTCCCTAATAATTCCAACAAGATTTCGTTAGGGAAAATATCTATACTCAGCCAAGCCTGAAGCATTTCTTGTATGCCCAACTTAATTCTAAAATGATCAGCTATGATGTCAGATAGGGCGAGTTGAAGGTTAAACAAAGCCTCATACATCTTTACTTCATTCTCCTACTCTAAGGTCTTCAATGAATACAATCGTATGATACTGTAAGAAATATTTGCAGCCTTCTGTATCTTCAACAGTGCTGCCTGCATATGTGACACATTCTTTATTGTACTATTCAATACCTTGGAATGAACATTTATTACTGACCTCTCCTTCTCTGACATCGTCTCAAGGCTCCCTAATCTAGCATGAATGTCATCAACCTGTTGTTGAGTAGCTGTTCCAAACAAAACATTGGCAAACTGCCCCAATATGTCGATCGCACCCCTCCTGGAGCGGCAACTCCATGGATGATCTGACATGAGATAGTCTATGTAATGGCTCAAATCCTGATAGCGAGCATGAAATTCAATTTGAAATGCATGCACAGTATTCCGTAATGAAGCAACTAGAGCGCTGCCATTATCCATGTGGCCTAGATTCCACAATATGGCATCACTCAAATCGCGAATGAATGAATGAATGAATGAATGAAATTGACCTGGCGGCGCAACAACAAGGGTCATATGCCGCTGAACGGAAAAACTGTAAAAAGGTCAGCATAATGTAAAAACAATAAAAGGAGGAGACATAGAACACTCCAAAACTAAAGGACAAATATAAGTGAGAAACACCATAAAAAGAGTTAGAAGAACAACATTAAAATATAAATTTAAAACGAATTGAGCGCTATAGCTTCCTCAGTAGGCCAGCATGAGTTAAAAAAGAGAAAGTGCTTCCTTTTGCAGTACAAGCCTCCTCCCCAAGCACCAAGGAGAGAAGGTAGGACCCGTCACCGGTCCGGCACCTTGAAAGGTACCGCTGACGAAGGTCTCCCAGACTGGGGCACTCCACAAGAAAATGCCGTACTGTCAAAGGAACTAGGCAATCATCACAAAAGGGAGGGGGGAGCTCTCTCCATTAAAAAACCATAGGTCAGCCTAGTGTGACCAATCCGCAGGCGAGCTAAGGCTGTCTCCCACTGGCGGGACATTCCTACATACCCTCCATTACCCAGGTCTTGACGAATACTGCGAAGCTTATTTGACCCAACGGCATCCCACCTCTTCTGCCAACAAGAACGCTCAGCCGTCATACTGGCTACACGGAGATCCTCAAACGGGACACGGTAATGAGGAGAGAATTGGCGTGATGCAGCAGCTTTTGCTAAGGAGTCAGCTTGCTCATTGCCCACAACCCCCACATGGGCAGGGACCCAACACGTCTTTACAGAGAACCCACGCCTATTCAACAAGTAGAGCCACTCCAGGATGGCCAAGACTAGGGGATGAGATGAGGAGGTACAAGACAAAGCTTGCAAGGCACTGGCAAAGTCACTAAAAATGGTAAAAGAAGATGGAGGTAAACTAAAAATCAATTCTACTGCAACTAAAATAGCAGTAAGTTCAGCAGTAAAAATGGATGTGGAAGGAGGGACACTCCCGCCACGGCTAAAATCATTAAGAATGATACCAAACCCAGTCCCAGAAAGGGATTTGGACCCATCTGTATACACAGGGATTGAGTCACTTTGGGTAGCGGCATGTTCTAAAAAGTAAGAGAGGGCCGCCTGTGAGGAAAGGGAGGTCTTTCTATCTGGGAAGTAAACACACGGTTGAACCTCTGGAAGAAGCCATGGAGGCACTCGGGAAACACGTACTGGGCAAACAGGGGAGGAGGGAAAACACAGCTCCTCCATGGCAGCCCTTACTCTGTACCCAAATGGGTGGGGATGGTGAGGGTGGGTGTTGTAAAAGTGGTGAAGAGTAATCTCAGAGACAGCCCTACTACACAGAGAGTTGGGAAGACGGTGGAGGCGGTGCCAACACCGCATTAATAAGGACTGTCTACGGATATCCAATGGTGGCACATTTGCATCAACCAACAGACTAGGTATCGGTGACGAGCGGAAAGCCCCAGTAGACAGACGGATCCCAGCATGATGGACTGAATTTAATGGGCGTAGCCATGCCTCCGAAGCTGATGAGTACACCTCACACCCATAGCCTAGTTTGCTCCTCACTAAGGTACGGTAAAGGTGTAGCAGGGTAGTTCTGTCGGCGCCCCATGACAGATGTGACAAGGTCCGTTGGAGAGAAAGGGCTCGATGACATGACTGACGTAAAGAGTGGATATGAGGGACCCATGTCAACCTCCTATCGAAAATAAGGCCAAGAAACCTTGCCTCACCTACAACTCACATTCTCTGGCCGTACAATTGGAGGTCTGGGTCTGGATGTATACCTTTGATATGACAGAAATGTAAGGCCACTGTTTTAGTTGGTGAAAAACGGAAGCCATGCATGGTAGCCCAGTGTGAGACCCTGTCCAGAGCAAGCTGCATTCTGTGCTCTGCCACAGCCATTCGGGAAGCAGCAAACCATAATGTTAAATCATCAGCATATAGAGAGGCAGATACTCCTTCTGGAACTGATTCTGCAATACCATTCAACGCAATTGCAAACAGAGTCGCACTAAGGACACTTCCTTGAGGCACCCCTTCCTCCTGAGGATACGACGTAGACAAGGTGGATCCAACTCGAACCTTAAATTTACGATCACGAAGGAAATCGATTAGAAACAGGGGCAGTCTTCCACGTAATCCTATAGAGTGTAGTTCCTTGTATATCCCAAATCTCTATGTTGTGTTGCATGCCTTTTCCAGATCAAAGAAAACGCATACTAGGTGCTGCTTCCTAGTAAAGGCAGCACAAACTGGTGCCTCAAGACGTACCAGCGCATCTGTTGTTGAATGATACTTTCTAATACCAGACTGACAATTAGAAAGAGACTCATTCCTTTCGAGGAAATATGTAAGGCGAGTATTAACCATTTTTTCAAACAATCTGCACATGCAGAACGTCAAAGCAATCGGCCTATATTCAAAAGGACTGTACCCTGCTTTCCCTGGCTTTTGGAATGGCAATACAATAGCTTCACGCCAAGAGGTGGGAAAAGAAGAGTTCCTCCAAATTCTATTAAAAAGGTTGAGGAGAGAACACTGTGTATCCTCATCCAAGTGCTGGAGCATCGCGTATGGTATGTCATCCGGCCCTGGAGATGTGTCATGGCAAAGGGAAAGGGCAAACTGTAGCTCGTGAGAAGAGAAAGGGAGATTGTACGTTTCCTTATTCTCCGAACAAAAGTCCAGCACCTTAGCTTCCTCCAACCCTCTGTGTCTAGAAAACGTTGAAGTGGCAGCGTCCCTGTGAGAGACTGCTGCAAATGCAGATGCCATAGTATCGGCCACAATCACGGGGTCACCGACAGGAATGCCATTAAGCATCAACACAGGGGACTTAGTTGGAGTAAATTTTCCTGAAATTTTCCTGACCCTCTTCCACACCTGAGACACTGGCGTCCTAGAGTTAATTGAGGAAACATATGCTTCCCAAGATTCCCGCCTAACATCTTTGAGCACCTGATGAGCCTTAGCCCTTGCCCTCCTGAACTGAATAAGATTATACTCAGTTCTGCATCTTCGATAGCGGGAAAAAGCTATCTTCTTAGCCCGTACGGCAACCCTGCATTCCTCATTTCACCAGGGGAGAGGTCGAGAGCGATACATGCCAGAGGTTTTTGGGATAGCTTCAAGGGCAGCAGAATGTAAAGTGGAGGTGAAAAAGGAAACGGCTTCGTCTATAGTTGGATATTCCTCTGCAGAGGAATCAAAAGATGCCAAAGCAGAGAAAAGTGACCAGTCCGCCTTATCTAGCTTCCACCTCGGTAAGCGGGAACAGGGACCAGATGTCGGTGATGTAAGGAGGACAGGGAAGTTGTCACTCCCATGCAAGCTCTCCATAACCTCCCAGGTGAAATCCAGGATGCAGTCGGGTGAGCAAACAGAGAGGTCGATGGCAGTAAAGGAATTTGTTTGGGGATGAAAATGTGTAAAAACACCAGTGTTTATTAATGCAAGGTCTCCAGTCTCCAGTAGTGATGCCATCAAGTCTCCACGTTGGTTAGTAAGGTAATCACCCCACACTGGATGGCGACAATTAAAGTCCCCCAAGAGTAGAAAGGGTGAAGGTAACTGACGAATGAGGAGTTCGAGCTCGTCCTTGCTGACTGTTGTGTTGCGTGGTAAATATATGGAACATACTGTATAATAACGGTGAAGGAAAACTCGAGCAGCAATAACCTGTAGAGGCGTAGTAAGATTCAGGCAGATGAATGGGGTGTCATTGCGTAGGAGGATGGCTACACCGCCACTACGTCCCTGTCCAGGAAGAGGAATTGAATAAAATACATGGTAACCAGGAGGACTGGGGGGAGAAGAATCTCCAACCATTGTCTCCTGTAGGCAAACACACACAGGGGAATACCTTGGCAGAAGCCAAAGGAGTTCCTCCCAATTTGCACGTAGGCCACGACAGTTCCATTGGATAATGGTAGCCATTGAGACTATTAAAAAGTGAGGTAAAAGCATAAACACATAAAAGAACTAAAAGATGAGGGAATATGGAGGAACTATTTACAGAGAAGCAAGGGTCACTTAGCAGAAATTACTGAGTGTCCCTGGGAGACAGCCTTCTTATTAGGGCGGGCACGTCCACTAGAGAGCAAATCACGGGCAGCACTGTGAACAGTGCGATGACCTAGGCCCTGTGAAGTGATAGAAGGTTTCACCGTTACTCGTCGATGCCCAGTGGATGAGGGATTCATGTTCTGTCTTCTATCCAATGCCCCCAATGACCCAGGGGGGCGAGTAGTGGGGGTTGAGGTCTCGCCCTCTAAACTTAGAGAGGGCAAGACAGAATCCTCAGAGGCATCCGGAGGAGAAATTTCCGATGCTCCTGAGGAGGAGGCGCCAGACTCGACTGACGCCTGAGGAGCCCTCGGTGACCCAGAGACGGGGTCCGGGGGCTGGCACGTGGAACGACTAACATTTGATGGAGAGGACTCCACGAGTGATACCTTGCTTGGAGGCTCTTCTGGACTCAGAGACTCTGAGGAACCACGATGACGTTTAGAGGTAGGAAAGCGCACATCGTTATTACTGGTAGATAGAGGTGGAGAGGCTGAGACTTGGTCTGTAGGGGCTACTATCTCGAGAGGGGTAGATTCTTTATTTACAGTCACCAGGTTTGTGGATGCAGACACTGTGAGTGGAAGATGGAGTTGCTGTTGGGCAGCACGAGGTGGACGTTTATTACGGGGCAAGACAGAAGCATAAGAAACCCCATTATTGAAAACTGTTGCCATGGCTCTGCTCTTGGCCTCGGCAAAGCTCACCTTATCCCGATTTCGGATGAGAAGGATTTCCTTCTCTAACCTGAAACGGGCACAGTCACTGGAGGAAGCAGGATGCGCCTCACCACAGTGGACACAACAAACTGGTCCAGGGCAGTCCTGACCTGCATGTGTGGAGTCACCACAATTGACGCAGACCGCCGGGAGATTCTGTTGCAAGCGACGGCAGACACGGCCAACATGCCCATACATTTGGCAATGGTAGCAACGTCGTGGATTTGGTATATAGGGTTTGACCTTCAGAGAGAGCCAGGCAACTTTGATGGAGGAAGGAAGAACAGTGCAGTCAAAAGTTAATAACAATGATGGGGTGGGAGTGAGGATTCCATCGATTTTCTTTTGGAATCTTTCCACTTTGCTGATCTTGCGGACCTTCAGTTCTTCTAATAGCTTCTCTTCCGAGTATCTAAGTAAGTCTCGGGAGAACACAACCCCGCGGCTTTGATTAAAAGTTGCGTGTGGAGTACAAGCAAACTTTGCAGTGGGTTCTTTGCATTTTGCTGTGAGACGAGAGCCCTCCTCAGGTGATGCAACCTCGACTAGAAGGCTGCCATCCCCCTGAGCAGACATCCTCGGTTCCCTCCCGCAAGTAGCCACGATCTCTCGGTGCACTTCGAAAATGTCGAGATTGGAAATTGGTTGTCCCTCTAATGTCTGTACAGTGTAGTACTTCACAAAGTCTGTTTTCTCAAATATTCCTGGGAGAACCTCGTGGGTAATTCCAGGGGACTTCTCAAACTTATTCTGTCCTCTGTTCTTGGCCTTATTCTTGTTCCTGGAACCAGAACCAGGTTGGTAAGGTTCCAGGGTGGCCAATAGTGGAGCTGGATGGGTGGGCACGGGGGCCTCACCCGAGGAAGAGTCATGAGAGGAGCCAGGGACGGGTGCCGGGTCATCAGGAATGACTGTGTTATTTAAAAAAGGCAAAGCCATATGTTCTCTATAAAACTTCATTCCCCCACCCCTCCACCCACCATGGAGCCCAACAAGGGGAGGTCGTATCCCAGGGATAACACCACTGGCGACCCCAGAGGTAGCGAGAGAGTATACGCGGGTAACCACCGGGGGACCCGGGCAAGGGTGACTCCAGGACGATAGGAGCCACCAGGCCCCCCAATGCCCACTTGACCCTAGCCAATGCATGACCAACCGATTGACCTGGGCGGGCCCAACCAGGCCGCCCGTCTGGCCGGAATAAGGGACCAAAGAGATGTTTTGCTAGCTGCAGGGCGCACCGTACAGCATCGCTCAACCTCCAGGACTCCCGTCTCCCAGCATTACGGGATGCCACGCACGGCAAACGCGTGGGGAGGCAAAAGTCCCGCCCTAGATGGCAAGTGGGCAGGGACTAACATCACCAGCAGGCCTCCTCCACTAGTGATGCAGGGGGTGCTTGGTCCACGAGACCGACAGATGCCTAACCCTACAAAGGTAGGCAAGCCTCCAAAGTAGGTGGCACCGCCAACCTCGCTTCAAGCCCCGCCACCACGTCAAGGTGACCCCCTGCAGCGGGGGGCCTGTGGAGGAAGCGGCCAGCCATTGATAAGGCTGCATGGCACTCAACTCTTCATACGTGACAGGACTATATGCCTTAGGGGTCGTACCCAAACTAGGTACATGAGGAGTTGTACCTGAACTAGGTGAACGAGGAGTTGTACTCACCATCTGGGGAGTAGGAGCACTGACGGCCTGTGGAAGAGAATTCACCATCTGAGGGGGACTAGAGAACTGTGAAGGAGGACCTGTGCTGGTGGGGACGGCATCATCATGCGCCTGTTGGGGAATGAAGGCTGCGTTTGCCTCCTGCCTCCAATACACTGGGGCTGGTGCTGAAAAGGTTTGTCCATTGCGTGGCTGATACTGCTGCTGCCTAGGGTACTGCTGCTGCTTAGGGTACTGCTGCTGGTTAGGGTACTGCTTGTACCTCTTCCAGTCAGGTTTCTGTGTATTCTGCCCCTGGTTCTTCTGCTGTTTGTTTGGACCTTGGCCATTATTCTGAGAACGGCCTTGATGCAGGGGTTCAGTCTGGGATTGCTTACCAGACTTAGCAGTATCTTTCTTATTCCATTGCTGTTGCCTACGAGTTTGGTACCCGTATGCAGTAAAGAAAGCATCAGCCTCTTCCACCATTTGGTTTGCATCCTTCACTTTGGACATCTTGAGCTGGGCCATAAGCTCAGCAGGCCACGACTTTTCCAGCTGTGTGCACAGCACGAGGCCGATCATTCGCTCTCGCGTGCTGGGAGTCTTGTCCTTCTCTATCCACTCGCCTAAGTATGCTGTGAGACGGTCAAGGAACTGAACAGCTGTCTCCTTTTCCTGGAGACACGCCTTCATGAACTGATTCCTAGCGTCATCAACGGTAAGACTGTATGCTTTGATGAGTGCGGTCTTCATCATCTCGTACGCGAGATTATCTCCACGAATTCTGTGGAGAATGTCGAGGGCAGGGCCCTCAAACAGGCTAAGGAACTGAAGTCGCTTTGCTGCCTCATCCAGATCGTACAGCTTTGCCGTGTCTTCGAAACGAGCTATAAATGGCTCGATTTGCTCGCCTTTCTTGTAAGAAAGAAGCTTGAGACGTGGAGTTGCAAGAACAGATGCTGAGAAAGCGCTAGCAGAGGTTGGGTTAGCTGCACCCGATGTGCCTGAAGCCAAGGAGTCTCGCTTCAGTTTCAGCACTTCATGCTCGTGTTTACGCTCTCGCTCTCGTTCCTCGCACTCGCGCTCCCTCTCGCGCTGCTTCTCTTTCTGACGTTCCTCATTCCTCCCTTTCTTTCTGCCGTTCTTTGTACTCACGCTGCTCCTTCTCATGCTCGCGCTGAATTTTCTGCTCTTCAAGGGCAGCATTCTCGCGTTGCTGCTCATAATTGCAGCGTGACAGGACATAATCTCGAATTTCCTGGGGGTTAGTAAGCCCCATGTCCTTAGCTTCTTGCACGTATGCACTGGATTCCATCATGCTCAGTTTGACTGAGTGACTAAAGTGAGAGTGAGTGAGCAATTTGGTAATAATTCCAAGCTAGGAGTTTATCCTGGAATGAGGTCACCAGATGTCAGGGGGAAAATGTAATATCAGAAGGAGAATGTAATATTGTATAACTGGAGTATACAATGTATAGCTATGTGTGCTAGGAATGACTATCGAGTCATTTATTAAGAGAGAATCGACTCGTGAAATCAAGTAGCGATTTCACTTTTATGCTGGCTTACTTCGCCAATTCTCTAGAGTCGAGAATTTATAGACTTTCTCAACGGTACACAGCAGAGACTAGACGCTCAAGTAGGCTGTAATATTGTACCGTTGGCCTCTGAGAAAGTTAGTTTCTCCCCTTAACATTCAAAAAATAATAATAGTAATAATAATCAGGATCTTGGCTGAGCCAAACTCCTAGCTAGCACAACGGATTTAAGGATTAATGCTAAAACCTGGCCTAAGTACCAGTCATGATTAATCTAAAGAGTTGTGCTAACGTGGAGTAGCTAAAGTGTACTAAATATGTGGGAAAATTAAACACCACTGTTACATTTAACAAAGCTCAAGAAAACAAACTGTAAATTTATTGAATACAAGAAAATAAATTTACGTTACATGACTCCAATTCAAATCAAGAAAGCGAAATGCACTCACTCAAACACTCAGACAAATAGCTAAATAACCCAAAAACTTAAGCCTAGGAAAACAAAAGGAAATGCTAATTGGTATAGATGAGACTGAGCTGCTGTAGACGATCACCAACTGGTGGGAGCTTCGGGAATACAGGCCAATACAAGCTGAGATCTGAAATCGCTAAGAAAAGTGATCACTCGGAGCAGGAACGGCGCACCTGTATCCCTCCCCGGCGCCACTTTTACTCCCAGCCTATGCCCCGGAAAGGAAGCAGTCGCCAGCGCCTAGTCTCCGGCCGAAATTCCACTCGCCAGGCAACACCACAGAATTGGCGGCAGTCATACCAGGTACGGGGCAGAACCAGCCATAGTCCGTTCCTCAGTTGCAATCCCGCCACAGGATAGGACCGGCCATAAGTCATCTGATGCCTGTAGTTGTTCTCCTCAGAGTAGTGTCGCAGTATTGGCCACAAGCCGTGCTGGGTATGAGGCAGGATCGACCATAGTCCGTCAGTCTGCTACTAGTCCTCTTAGCTTCACGGTACGGGCCATTAGCCGCATCAGAGCTACAACCCCCTGTGCCACTACAACGTTGGCGACTAGTCACGTCAGGCAGGAGGTAGAGCAGGCCACTAGCCGCCATGGAGCTGTAGTCCCCTGAGCCACTAAGACGTCGGCCACTAGTCACGTCAGGCCAGAGGTAGAGCAGGCCACAGTCCACTTGTCTCCCACAGGAGATCCTGCAGCCAGAGAGGACCCTTCCCCCGAGCCGTTGCAAGGCCTCACCCAAAGTCTTGGTTCCCTGCAACTCCACCAGTGTGAACAGCAGCTGAAGCGGAGCCCCAGCAGACTCAGCAGGCCCTGTCCACTACTCTCCCGGCCCGAGGTTCCCATATGATGACCCTGATGGCGACACCACCCACCAGCCGTTTCCGCAGTGCAGCCGCCCTGGGTTCCAGTACCCTGGGTCTTAATTCACCCCAGGAGTTGCCCCGAACACCAGGGCGCGACTTACCTGTGGGCGGGACCTCTCCGAGTCTCTCCCAGACTCGACATTAGGCCCTTCACCTGGCTCTCTTCGGGCCGAGCTCTTAGCCCCATGACTACGTGTGGGGCCTCGCCCAGGGCGTGTCACTGCCCTCCCTCCGGACGGAGGAATCAACCTGCGGCCCACCAGTGATAGTGAAACGAGTGGACTTTACCTGTGTGTTTGCATTCCAGACCCAGATATATGTGTATATTAGTTTATACCACGCAAATGATTCCTTATAGTATATTCTAGTCATAAAGTGACCAGGAGCCCAGAGTGTAAGACTGGACGAGCCCAATAGTAATTTTGGGCTAATTTATATCCCGAGTGGAGTCCCGTGATTCCCCCATTGAATGTAACAGAAGTGACTAACAGAACAATAATATTGTATCAATCCTGCTAATCCCTTTTTTATAAAAACTCTCCATCCCTAGAGCACAGGGATGGAAGTGAAACACCACAGTGACTAACAGAAGGAAAGGATATTATTCCAATCGTGCCTTCCCCTTGTGTATTAAACCTCCACCCGCCCCAGTGTCCAGGCACATTAGTTATGGTATGTCTAGCCATCTCCAAACATCCTACTAGAATACCGAAGTCCCCTCTTAAGTGATCACTGTGCGACAGGCTCCATTCGAGATAGACTTCCGGCCTGGTGAGTGTCTATTTGACACATGTGTTAACGTAATTCGTGTATCAGTGCCGTCCAGTGCTATACGAGATTGGGAAATTGTAGTAAATCCATTCTTGTGTCCTGAATCATAAGTGTATTTTATGTGCCATAAGTGCTGGGTGAATATTATCATACTTTCCCTAAGCCGGTATAGTGACAGATTTTGGGTCAAGTAAAACCTCGTGTTAACCCATTCCCACTGCACTGGTGTATATTTGTCCGGGGGATGGGCTCTGCCCCCCCCACGCCAGCGTCCTCTGTCGCCATGCAGAGGACGCCCCCTTGTTTACTTACTGCCACCCTCTGACGGGCTCTCCACCCCGAGCCCGTGCCACACCAGTGTGGCGAATCTTTAAAAAAAAAAAAAAAAAAAAAACATTCCCGGCCAACCCAACATCTAGTGTATTGATTGATGTATTATTGTTTCTAGGAAGATATTTGTAATACATGTGTGTAACAGTCACTGCCTTGTTTTTGTGTCCAGTCCATTCCTTAGAATTGCCAACCCAGTCTAGAATAGGAACCCGCTGCAGCCTGCGTATCTGAGGGACGAGAAACAGACAAACAAATACGTAGAATAACAATCTCGACATCTACACTGGTGACAAAGGTGGTGCTTGTTAGTTCCCCATCATTGCAATCACATCAGATTTTCGACCATTACACTGGTGGTTTTAGCGGTGGGATTACTAATCCCCCATCATCACATTAAGATCAAATTCTCGACGATTACACTGGTGACTTAAGCGACGGGAGAAGATAGTATTGCGGAATAAAACACAATGGTGGAATAAGATCCTGTTGTATATTATTTTGACTGTGATTGAGTTGTAGCAATATAGAATCCCTTAGTGATAGTACACTGGAGGCACACTTGTTCTCACGATATTCTTGGAATTAACGACCCTTATCATTACTGGCGGACAAGCCGAAATAATTGGTCACTGAAACTAAACGTTCTTCATAAGAAAGTATATAAGGGTTGCGCTAAACTTCTTTTTCCATCTCATCGGGAACGGTCAGTCTGCTCAAAGTGTCTTCAGTAGGTCACAGTCAGATTCCCCAGTCATTGAATACTACTCCGGACGTGGAGTTGAGAGTATATCTGGCCCCTTGAGCCAAGGCAAGAACATTCTTCTCTGATGACTGGATGAACGGAGTATTAGAATGGAAACATGATTTATGTATACTCTGGATAGGAAACAATGACATCAATTGGCATACTACTCCAGGCCAGGTAGCCTATGACAATAGGAGGGGCCAAAGAGAGTAGTTGTGAGGCAGCAGTCTGCATCTGTTAAGTGGAGCCCCCGGACTTACCTGGGGTTTACCTGGGAGACACCCCAGTCTCTACAGCTGGTTATCGAACGTTTCAGAACGCCGTCAATCAAAAGATAAAGCGTACGACAAACAACAAGTTGGTCCAGTTCAATACAGCAAATTATGCGGAAACTCTGACAGATGGGGTTCACTGGTTAGATGAGGCAAGAAGCAAGGTAGAACATAAATTGTTGGCAGTGATAAGGAAACATACAGCCTAGTAGGTTGCGAAGCCTATAGAAGCGAAAGTAATTCTCATTTCTAACACCATGAGTTGGCGAGATAATGTAGAAATCCAGATTAAGAAGGAGAAACTCCCTCTTAGATTGACTCATTTAGTGAACGAACTCGACAGATTAGAATCACAGCAGTTCCCTACGAATTCATCCTATCCTCGGTCTCCCGATTGACATCTAACAATGAAAGAGAAAGGGAACCTCACAAAGCCTCACGATATTCCAATTCTGGAACTCTACCAATTACAGGGCATCGATGCTGCAGCTCGCCTGGAAATGTTTTTTGAGTCGATAGAACAGTGCGACCCGGATGATGTAATGCGCATACAGATCGAGAAGAGTCAAGTAAGCACTGAACTTGCCATCTCCATTCATAACAACCAGATCAAGAATTGAGTAGTCTCCTGGTCAGCATTTAAAGGGTTCCTTCGAACAGAGTTTGCCATTGAAGTTAGTACTGACCGGGCTTGGCAAGAATTGGAGTCAGCATGTTAGGATTGGGTAGAATCACCCCAGGCTTTCACGCATCGTTTCATCTGCCAACATGCGGCCATAGAACATAAATTCCCAAGCGGAAAGTTCCCTAACAGTGATAGGACCATTAAGTGGAAACTGTGGTACGGCTGACCTCTTCCATCACGAGTAAAACTCGAGGTATTCCTAGATGATGAATATCCACTAAGAAAGTTTATCGACAGAACTGAACATGAACGTCAATTGCTGGAAGTGGGTCAGACATCTTGTGTCAATGTGGTGCCTTCTGAGAGTAATATTAAGGAAAGGAAGGTAGAAAACCGGCTCGAGTCCAGATGGACCGAGAGACGAAATGAAAGAATTAAAGTGCCGGGTCCACGAGCTCAAATCTAACCTAGCACGAGTGAGTAAAGGACAGCCAAGTATCCCCAAAACATCTAGTGATAAATACTGTGCTCACTGTCTCACATCATCACATATCCTCCGAGATTTGTGGCGGAAACCCCCTCCTGGACATTGTTTTGATTGTCGCAGACCCGGATGTCGGCGTAGAACGCGGGTGCCCTGGACGTAATCACAAACCTCCTGCCCGATATGACTCATCAAAAGCATCTCGTGAACCGTCTCAAAATTTATGACTAGCCGGCGGCCAAACATCCCCCACCATCAGTGTAGTAATAAATGGGAAAATAATAGAAGCTATCGTGGATACCGGGAGTAGCTACACTTTAATTAAAGAGTCTGCAGTCAAACAGATTAGGGGAGAAATAAACACACGTCTAAACCCCCTCTGAGAGTATTAGGAATGCTCCGAGCTGAAACAGTGGTTGGAGACGAGAAGATGCATAAATAATGATTCCCGGTAGTACCAAACTCATAACACTGCTGACATGCTCATGGGTTGTGATGTGTTGGGCCAAGCTCCGCTCATGTGGGATGGAGCAAAGAGAGTTATGATCTGGGGAGGCACCCCTTATGTTGTGAATCATATCCACCGCAAGAGAAACAAAGTGGGGAGAGTGAGAGTTGATCCAGTAGAACTTACCAACCCAGAACAACTCTTCTCGCAGATTAACCCGTCACGTCCCGACTGATTTCCAACCTACGATACTGCAAAATCCCAAGTATTTTTGGGAAAAATTTTTATTGGCTCAAACCTTCGGTTTGGTGAGAAACATCGAAAATTCATAGAGAAATCGTGATCCTGTGTTTAAAACTGTTGGTACATATGTCATGCAACCTTATGTTTTCCTTCTTTTTCAGGGTACCTGGCTAATGAAAACGAACTATGGAAGGGTTAACTAATTCAAGCCACTTTCAATTATGTATTTGTTTATGTATTTGGTACGAATTTATGTGTAGTAATAGACTACATTGGTTTTAACACATTTATATAGGCAATAGAAGCATTGTTCAGCCACCAAACACATTCACATAGGGTACATTCCTTTATGACATTACCACATCATCACTTCTGTTTGTTTCTTGCTCTAGCTTCTTTATTTCTTTGTCCTCAACCTCAGGAATCACTTTCATCGTGAATTTCGTCATTGGAGAGACCGTGGTGCAACATACCTTTACTGGCCAGCTTACTGCTAACAGGTGAATTGCCCAGTGTGGGGGGGAGGGGGGGTTAGGTGGGGCCAGGCAGTATCCCCGCTTGACAGCAGGTAGAGGAAGGTCTCCCACATATGCCTACAAAAAAATCAACCAAGAAACTTGAAAATTGTGCAAATTATGACCCTTGCAATTGCACAACGTTCCCATACGTCAATGGGTGTAGCTGTGACAAAACATCACGACGTACCCATATGTCGATGGGATTCCTTGGGTTAACCTTCTCACCACCGTGAAGGTAGACCCTTATTAGTCTAGATTCATGCCCGTAACTGTAAGGGAAGACCCAGCTACTTATCTCATTGTTTGCCCTCAACCCAGGGTTAGCCATAACAGTCATCCTCATTTGGTCCAAGTCAATTTGACAAATACTATTGACTTCCCACTCACTAATGCAACCAAAAAGGTAAAAGTATTTCGTAAGGGCACAATTTTTAAATCATACGAAAGAGTTGCTAATCCAGTCCCTGACAAAATTAATGTTACTAAGATTCACAATGATCTGCTCCCCGAGAATGATAAAGTGAAACAAAACGGAACATGCGTTCTGAGACTGAAAGCCCTGATCGGAGAACAAAATTGGCAACACCTCACTAATGACCAGTGGGTAGATTTAACCCAGTTGATCCTTGAGTATGACCCTCTCTTTATTCTCGATAAAGGTGAGTTAGGACTCATCAGTGGTCCTCATGCTCATATTAAAGTCGCAGACCCCCAACCCAGTCGTGGGCCCACGTATTGCTACCCTGTACAAGCGAAGCACATTATCACAGAGATGTTAAAGAACATGGATGACAGAGAAATTATCAAAAGATCTACCGCAGCCTGGTTGTCGCCTATCGTCCTCGTAAACAAACCGGATGGTAGAAAACGCATGTGCCCCGAATGTCGCCATGTGAATCAACACCTCGCGGCGGACATCTACCCACTCCCACTGCTAGATGAGCTAGTAGAACAAACACCCGGACATCAGTACTATGTCACACTGGACATGCGAGAGGCGTACTTCCATTAGATGAGGAGAGTCGTGATCTCACTACCTTCAGTGACGGGGTCGCACTATGTCGATCTAGACGCCTTCCTTTCAGTCTTAACTGTTCCCCTGCAATTTTCTCATGATGAATGGTCTCATTATTAGCGCCTCTTCTACAGAAGGGTTGGGTCAAGAATTATTTAGATGATTCAATCCTGTGGGCACCTAGTTTTCCTACCTTATAGGAGTAGTTGAAACAAGTTTTCGAGTTGCTGGTTGTCAACAGAGTGAATTTAAACCTCAGTAAATGCAAATTTGGGTGTAAAGAAGTGACCTTCCTCAGTCACAAGATTTCGGTCGAGGGAAGTAAGCCGGATCCGGAGAACGTTGAGGCGATTACGAAGATGAAGCCACCCACCACTGTGAAGGGAGTGAGGCAATTCCTCTGTATGTGTGTGTTTTACAGAAAACATGTTCCATCGTTCGCACGGATTGCTACACCTCTTACCGATTTGACTAAATCTCGAACGATATTTCACTGGACGGACGAATGTCAGAGGTCTTTTGAACATCTCAAGTCTTGCCTTACAAATGCCCCCGTTTTGGTTAGAGCTTGGGTAGAGCAGCCATTTAACCTCACTACAGACGCCAGTAACACTCATGTTGGGGGAGTCCTTAGTCAAATCCAAACCGATGGTACCAAGAAGCCAATTGGGTATTTATATAAGAAAAAAAAATTGACCCCTTGCGAGGCTTGGTATCCAACAACAGAGAAAGAGTCTCTAGCTGTAGTCCTCACGTGCCGGTATTTCCATCATTCCTTATGGGGTACCTGTTTTACGGTAGTCACTGATCACTAGCCTCTAACGAACATATTCAAACGCAAGACTAAATCACCTGGAATGAACCGACGGATTCTGGAAATGAGCGAATATAATTATGATACTCAATACCTCAAAGGCCAGTACAATTTTGTCGCAGACCAGTTGTCACGCCCAAATCGAGTGGTAGTCCATTTACCTGGAGCCACATGGCTCGGGTTAAACCGAGAACAAATGAGAGACCGCCAGAGAGAAGAACCGGTATGGGGAGAACTAGCGCAGTATCTGGAAGGTGGTAGAATCCCTGCTAAAAGATTATCAAAAACTACTCTAGATCAGTTTGCCTTGGTAGATGAGATATTACATTTTGTGCGAGAGAAGGCGGATGGTAGTCTTCATTATAGTCTCATAATTCCTCGTACATTAGTTGTTCAAGCTCTGCAACACGCCCATGAGTTAACAGGTTATCTAGGGCAAAAGAAAACTATCAAAAAGGCTGAAGAACTCTATTACTGGAAAAATCCCAAAGTTGATGTATATGAATATGTAAAAAAATGTCTAACTTGTCAAAGATTCAAACAGGACAATGGACTGCAGCAACAGTGGAAGGAATTACCCCCAGTGAATAAGCCAGTGGAGAGGACTGGAACATATCTTTCTGACATGGTTGCTGGAGTCCAGGGTTATCGCTATGTGCTTACAGCAGTGGAGCACCATAGCCGATTCGTTAGGTTCTTCCCCCTTACAACAAAATAATCCACACACATCTCAGACAAACTTGGGCAGTATGTGCCAGACTATGGCACATTGCACAGTATTGTCTTGGACAACGGGGGAGAGTTCATCAGCTGAGATTTTCAGCGCTTGTGCCAGCGTCACCAAATAACCCGGTACTACATGACCCTTTATCATCCCCAAAGGAATGGAGTAACCGAGAGGATGCATAGGACCCTGAAGTCGATCCTCTCCGCCACCCTCTTCGCTGGCCCCAATTGCTCCAGCCCTGTCTGATGGCCATGAATCAAGCGGTCCATACCTCTACGTGGCAGCAGCCATATTTCACCTTCTCTCGTCATCCACCAAGACTGGTCGGTGTGCCTTTACTCTCAGTCAATGGTAAGGAAGATGAGATGGCTGTCGCCCATGCTCTCATTTGGGAAATGCACCAGATGTCGAGACGGCATACAGACGTGGCCAATCAAAGGCGAAGGAACAAAGTAGTTGGAGTTGGAACCCTTGTGTGGATTAAGAAAGAAACAGTGATACCTGGTACGTGTGAAAAACTTAATGTAAAATGGGATGGTCCGTATCGTGTAGTGCAAGGGTTGATAGACGGAAGTGTGCACATGGCAGAAAATGTGTTCACGTGGAAAAGGATACAAAGAGCCACCGGACAAGTGAAACCCCATTATGGAGGTGAAGAGTCGCTCTTAGAACCCCTGGAAGAAGCATTTGTACCTGACCCAGTGGATGAACAATTACTGCTACGTGGAAGACGTTCTCCTCAGAGACTAATTGAAGAATGTTAAGTGTTTGTAGTTGGTTATGGGAGTATCAAGTTAAGGGTTGGATAGGGAAATGTGTGCGGGTCAGACTGTCTGACTATTGACTGTGTTATTTGAAGAGTTCAAAGAGTTTAATCTCGTATCTAGAGTTCATCGGAATTTGTGTCATGGGCGTGGCCCAGTTCAGTGGGAGTATCTTGTTGCCTTAATTTAAGAGGAAACTGCAGAACACCCTCAACTTACAGTCAGCACGATCTAGGGTGTAACGGTGACTTCAGGACCTGAGAGGTGCTCGTCAGTTACTAGGCGGAGAGCTGGAAATGCAAGAATGAATAAATGTAGTGAAAATGCAATAGTAGGTTGTATGAAAGGGAAGCTCCCCTGGGATGATCCTAGCAGCGAGAGTACGGGTCAGTCCAGGTGACACGACAATGTTATCACTCAGGCAGGAGGTTGGCTGGAGCGCATCTTTCCACTGGATTTCGAAAGTTCGTTGGTGACAGAGAAGTGACCCTCTGGGATAGGCAATTTTGCTTGTCGACTGATAGGTGCCACTAATGAGAGGAAGAGTCAGTGAAGTCATTATCTTAATTTGGAGTTCATTGAGTGGTTCACAGTCAAATCTGGTAAGCCCGTCCCGTCCACACACACGTCTCTAAGATATGTAGATGCATGAATGGAATGTTGACTTACGATGTTAATTTTTTTTTCCGAAGATGAACCCGTGTAATGCTGTAATTTTAAGGGTATTTTAAGTATAATATAAGTTAGTATAAATGTAGTGTAAGCTATTATAAGGGTAATATAAGTTAGAATAAGTGTAACATAATTGTAACTTTGAACCCAAGATATTATTTTTTCTATGCAGTGGTTTGGTCAACTGTTAAAATCCATTTTCAGATTTAATCTCTATCACTATTCATAGTGTGAGCAAAACACTATTATTAGTGGAACTAAATTGTGTAACTGTGAATGCGACCGAGTTTATATATATGAATCAGTCGCTTTCCCAGCTGGTCCATATGACAACAAAATTTTAGCAAGAGTTTAACAATTACGAAAATTTTTCTTCGTACTTTGAATTCTATATTTGTAGATCAGTGTTAATAATATCCCCCTTTTCTACTATGTAGTAGTAAATTAACGCTTATATAAATTCTAATTGTGATAATCACCATTAGTAATCAAGACACTTGAATTTTGGCATTACCGCAGAACATCACGAAACACAACAAGTGTGAGGCATAGATACATGTTGTTCAAATACTCATTCATTTAGACTTCAGGATAATTATAAACCCCATACACTTGTCACAAAATTTTCAGAATCGTAAGTCAGTCCATCCATGTAGTTCAAATATAAACAAATTTTTTATATCTCTTGGTAGTAGGTGCAGACTCTAATGTTGCAGAGTGATCAGTCGAAGTTGTAGTCAGTCCCCAGGATTAGAACAACCGGGGCTATTTAAAATTGCGAGTCGTGCATAGTGTCGCACCGCTGCCTAGGTGTCGATATGATATTTCTCGGGAATATTATCCTCCCGTATTTAATACTGAGGGTAGCGTGGAATCGCCCCGACACCAGCAACGCGCGACTGGTGGCTTCACTACCCGCCACTACACACATGTACTTAGAACTGGGAACTGGAAGAAGTGTAAGAATGATATGGCTTTTCTAGGCTTTAATTACAAAATAGTATTTACAAAAATCTACTAACAATTCTGAGGTATTTCCCACCTCATTTCACTTCATATAAAATTCCGTGCCAAGAAACTGCACATACACATCTACTCTCAATTCACTTTATTACTAGCACTATATTAATAAATCAAAGCCCTTATAAAAGTTCTATGCTTAAAAGCATTTTATATATATAATCCCATAATAAATTCCGGTGCCGTCACAACAAAGCACTCTCTTTAATCACTCATATATACAAAGTTACACTATTACCTTAATACAGCAAAAACACATTTAAATATGTAAACTCTTCTCTCCTTCTGTTTCTAACTAGGAGTCCTTTTTTCCAGTCCCAGACGACAGACAAATATAATAGCACTGTCCACCAGTTGTACCCGCGATTACACAAGCATGTACTTTTAACTTACTATTACTAGAAGTGCTTTCATTGCTGCCCCTTGGAACTTTTACTCTCGGCTACACAGTGACGTCTCCGCGCCAGGCTACGTCAGGCTGCGTCCTTTCGTCACGATGTCCGCCAGAGCTCTGCTCTATCCTCTAGTCTCAACTGAGGTCTGTACCCCTGTCTGGCCTCAAGGGTTGCCGATGTTCACCAGCAGGTCACATGGTTGCGAGGTGGGTGATGGCTTCACCCACTCTTCCACCGCCCTCATCCACATATCACCCGCTTCATCCACCGTAGAGGCCCTATCAGACTCGCTGCGTCAGCTCACGCTCTCACGGTCTGAACTGCCTAGCCAACACTTTTCCTGTATAAACAACTTGACCAACACCATCATTACTCCTTCTCTCTATCTCTCCCTCCTCCTTCCTCCATTTATTTCTTCCTCTCAACCTCCCTTCCTTATTCCACCTCCCTACATTGCCGACAGCTGTACACAGAATCAATCGAACCTCTGTTCTTTCCCCCCTGTCCGTGTTTCACTCTAAACTCACGCCCAGCAGGTATAGTTGCTTCCACACCTGCAACAGCTGCGTGTCTGCTTACACCTGCCTGAGGGGATGCTTGTCGGCTTCCCGACAATAGAGGCATTACTCTCTCGTCGCCCTCCTATTTGCAGGTGAGTGTCCGTATGCTCAATATCCCCCCCCCTCCTCTTTGTTCCTATATTGTAAAGCCTCTCATATATTATTAGTTGACTTGTTAACGTTCCCCCCCCAATTCCTTTCGTATCATAGTCACTTTCCCGTCGCCCTCCTATCTGCAGATTGTCGCCACCACTTCATTTCCTCTGCCCACACAAGTGTTGAAGCCGTCTGGCTCACGTTGACTGCCTAAATGACCACTACACTAAAATTCCCCCCCCCCCTCCTTTTTCTGATTCACGTAACCCGAATGCGAATTAGCTGGTCCACTGAAAGTACTCTATTTTCTTATATACTGTATATCTTGTGATTATTTGAAACAAATAGTAAGCTTGAATGTACCTAGTCGTAGGAAGCTGTTGAAAATTTTATTCCATATTTTAAGTGACGATCCGTTTACATAGTTCCTCTCTTAGTACTGTATTAGTTGGCGTGTGATCAATGAGGAAAACCGAATAAAAAATTTCGGTGCCAAAGGTATACTCTGTAGTGGTATTATCTGAAGGTCATTTCCCGAGGAGCCCACTCGAGGCCACGGGATTGCTGGGTTCATGTTGATAGTATTATCTTGAATATTAATCTAATAGGTGTGAATTCATGTCCCTGGAAGTGGGAAATCAAGCGTGTTAGTGATATCTGAAGTGTTGATTCTGATGAACAGATGATTCAATTCATGAATGATGATATTGAACGGAGTATCCATATAATTGTGAAGGACACTATACCAGCGAGTGATAATATCATCCTGAGTATCATACAGTTGTGAAGGACACTCCATTAGTGTGTGAAAATATTAATCTGAATATTTATGTAATTGTGAAGGACACTTATTTAGTGTATGATAATGCATTTCTGTGAATAGTCGGTTCAACTGTATATTGGGGTACGAGAACCTCATTTTAAATACTTACCCCGTTGGGATATTTGATGCGTATATTTATCTACTTCTTTTGAATTATTAATCCTAATTATGCTTATTCTGTCCAGAAATATCGTCAGTGTAAAGTGTACTTTATTTCCTCAGTTCCTAGTAATTCTTAATCTGTAAAGTATTTCTTTTTTATTCTATTTTTTCCCTTGTCTTTTTTTTTTTTGTATACTTAGTATTAGTAAATATTAGGTAAGTTTTCATTGAGTTTAAGTTTTATCATCCCTCTAAGGAGAATTAATCGTGAGGTTGAGTGGCCCACAAGGTGTGCTAATATCTTATTACTCACGCACTCTTTAACAAGAACACGCTACCCTAGTTCTCTTATTCTCAAAGCCCCAGAAGTCCTCCTCATTTTTTTTTTCTTGTGGAATAAATTCCCAGCCTACGCTTGGTGGTGGCAGCATACTCTCTAAATCTCTGATTCTTTTGGTAAGTCAAAATTGAGAGCTCTACACTAGTCAAAATCTCGACATCTACACTTGTGACAGAGGTGGTGCTTGTTAGTTCCCCATCATTGCAATCACCTCAGATTTTCGACCATTACACACATGCCGAAACCATCTCATTGTGTTTCTCATAATGCTTCCTATCACATCCAC
>JAGKTI010007993.1:0-34980 GCA_018397915.1 Birgus latro | reverse complement strand
ATACAGACAGAGGAAGACAGTTCCAGAGTTGACCAGTTGCATAAATGAAGGACTGGGAGTAACGGTTAACTCTTGCATTAGAGAGTTGGACAGAAAAGGGATGAGAGTTTGTTGCTAGACGGGTACTGCGTGCCCGTCGTAGAGGTGGAGGGATGCAAGCAGACAATTCAGAGGAACAGTGCACTCGTGATAACTGTACTGCAGAACACTTCTTCTCAGACCATCAGTTCACCTATAAATGCTCATGATTTATTTCTATAGTTTATTTTTCCATGTTTTTATGAATAAAATGAATAATATTTAACAGAATGGACTTGCCAAGGTACGTTATGTATGATGCAGATAGCACGTGGGTGGTATGAGTTGGTTAGTTATGTAGAAAACTGCACTGGTACCACACATTTTCAGCCAGTGAATAATATACATTTTTTCAGTGGAATTACTCATCTTGCTTTTCACACACACACACAAATAGCTTGGGTCCCTGGGATTTCATATCATAACCATGGAATTTCGTACGTTAAATTCTGTTATCAGTCTTACAATGTTCACCATTTTCAAGACAGTTGCATTTGTACAGCTTTTATTTCAAGGTGACCACATTGTGTTAAGATTAGTTTGCACTTTAGGATTCAGAGTACAAATCACGAATCAGGACAACACAACAGCGAGAGCTGTTAGTTTACTGCCGGCGGAAAGCTGACTGGTGATTTGTGGACATATGTAGGGCGACTAAACAAGAGGAGGGGGAAGGGGGGGTGGAGGGCTGGGAAGGGGATTAACTAGGAAACGACCTTGACCAGAAATACCTTCACCTCACATCCCCCAACTTCACCCAGTCTCATGTGACTAACCTGTGCTGTGGTGGCCAATGAAAGTGGTACACTTGCATTATTTATATACTTGTCAGGCCGTGAATTTTTCCGTTTGTCTGATAAATCTGGTTGCCTGGTAACTGGATAATTGGGATTATACTGTAGTGAGTGGATGAGGAATAGTGGCGTCGAAGAAGTTGAGAGACGGAAGAGAGAGTTATAAGTAGAGAGGAGGAGAGAGTAAGAAGAGACTGGATGGGGAATTTGGAAGGAATTTGAGTGTAAAGTGGAGGGAATGTAAGAAAATGTTCTGGAAAGAGGTAAAGAGAGTTAGACAGGGTGCCAAAGAAGTTAGTTGGGGAGTGAAAGATAAAAATGGTAGATTACTAGTGGAGAAGGGAGAAAAAGTGAATAGATGGAGAGAACACTTTAATGAATTGTTGAACATAGAAAATGAAAGTTATGCAAGTATAAGGGCTGGGGAATAGCTGGGAGAAGGAGGGATGTGGGAAGAGAGGAAGAAATCAGTAGGATGGAAGTTTTGGAAAGAATGAAGAAAGTTAAAATGGGGAAAGCCCCAGGAATTGATGGAGTGTGTGGTGAAATGCTAAAGCATGGGGGAGAGATCGTAATAGAATGGATGTGGAAGGTGTACAGATTGGCCTGGGAGGAAGGTAGAGTCCCAGAGGATTGGAAGTCATGTATAATTTATATAATCCCCTGTACAAAGGAAAAGGGGAAAAAGAAGTGTGTGGTAATCATAGAGGCATTTGCCTTCTTAGTGTAATAGGAAGAGTATATGGTAGGATAATCCTGACAGAGTTAGGGAAATAACAGAGGAATTAGTTGGAGAAGAACAGGGAGGATTTAGGAAGGGAAGAGGTTGTGTAGATCAGATATTCTTTCTTAGATCTTTAGTGGAAAAGTTTCTAGAGAAGGGAAAGAAGTTGTATGCAGCCTTCATGGATTTGGAGAAACATATGATAGGGTGGATTGACAGGGATTGTGGAAAGTATTAAAAATGTAAGGAGTAGATGGGAAGTTGTTGAATGCCCTGAAGAGTATGTATGAGAGTGCTAAGGTTGCAGTGCATGTGGATGATGAACTGAGTGAATTTTTTCATTTGAAAGTTGGATTGAAACAAGGATGCACTAAGAGTCTGTGGCTGTTCAATCTGTGTGTGGATGGGGTTATAAAAGAGATACAAGGTAGGGCAGTGGATGTTAGAGCAGTCCTAGTGAGAGAGGGCAGTGTTTGGAAACTCCCTGTACTGTTGTTTGCAGATGATACTGTGTTGTTAAGTGAAGTCGAAGGGGTGCTGCAAAGCTTTGTAGATGAGTTTAGGAGACTGTGTAAGAAACGGAATCTAAATGTGGATGCAGGGAAGAATAAAGTGATGGTCTTCGAGAGAGGTGAAGTCAGTGAATGTACAATGAGATTGGATGGGGAGGATATGGAGAATGTGAGTGCATTTAAGTACTTGGGTAGTGTGATGAGTAATGATGGAAGTTTAGAGGGTGAAGTGCTTGAAAGGGTGCAGCAGGGAAGAAAGGTTGCTGGTTCCCTGAAAGCAGTGATAAGAAACAAGGAATTGAACATGGAAATGAAGAAGCTGCTATATGACAGTATTGTAATACCAATTCTAACGTATGGAAGTGAAGCTTGGACCCTGTTGGAGGGACAGAAATAAAGAGTGAGAGCAGTGGAAATGGGTTATTTGAGAGGAGCATGTGGAGTCACATGGAGAGACAGACTGACAAATGAGGAAGTGAAGGAGCATTGTGGTGTGGATGTGGATATGATAGGAAGCGTTAGGAGAACCTCATTAAGGTGGTTTGGCCATGTGGAGAGGATGGAGAGTGAGAAACTGATGAGGAGAGTGTATGTGAGTGAGGTGGAGTGGGGGAGAGGGAGGGGGAGGCCAAGGATGAGATGGAAGGATGGAGTGGAGAGGTATATGAGAGAGGGGGGTGTGAGCTGGGAGCAGGGCAGTAATATGGCGGGGGACAGAGCGACATGGAGGCGATTTTTTTGTGGCCACCCCTTACGGGATTGAGGCATTTGGCAATAGATAGATAGATAGTTCCTGACCAGCATGGTCGCAAAATTGTTCGAGAGAATCCTGAAAGATAGATGGATAAAATATCTGGAAGGGTTGAACATTTTGGCTGAAAGTCAGTTTGGATTCAGAAGTGGATAGTCATGTGTTTCCAACTTGTTGAGCTTTTACTCAAGAGCGATTGACATGCTACAGGAGAGAGACGGTTGGGTGGATTGTGTGTATTTAGATTTGGAGAAGGCCTTTAACAAGGTATCCCATAAGTGACTACTGTGGAAATTGAAGCATATAGGAGGACTGAAGGGAAACCTCCTGCAATGGATGAGAAACTTTCTGCGAGACAGACAAATGAGGACGGTAATAAAGGACAGGATGTCTGGATGGAGGGAAATTACAAGTGGAGTTCCATAGGGCTCGGTGTTAGCGCCAGTAATGTTCCCGATTTACGTAAATGATATGGTAGATGAAATGAATAGTTATGCAAGTCTGTTTGCCGATGATGCAAAGATCTTGAGAAAAGTAGAAGTTGAGGAAGACTGTAAAATGCTGCTGGATCTGGATAGGATACATGATTGAAGCCAGATTTGGGAAATGAAATTCAACGCAAAAAAATGTAAAATATTGGAAATGGGATAAAGTACCAAGAGGCCATCACTGAATTATTTGATGGGTAACTAACCAATCACAAAAGCGAGAGAAGAGAGCAACATGATTGCAGTGTTCAGGCCCATGATGGGAGTAGATAAAATTGACAGAGAAGATCTGTTTGTATGGGATATGAGAGTAACAAGAGGAAACGGAATGAAACTGAAGAAGCCAAGCTGCTTGGGGGATATCAAGAAATATAGTTTTCCTTATAGATGCCTAGACCTGTGGAATAACCTGGACAGTGAGGTGGTACAGGCAAAAAACATTCATGTGTTTAAAACTATCTATCTATCTATCTATATACCTAGGCTGCTTCCCCCAAGAAAAGGGAGGTAGCCGAGACAGGTCAACACACTACCAATTTACTCATCCACTCATACACATTCATTCGCATCTTAGCCCCAAAGGAGAGAAGGGACAGATCCTCACCGCACCACACCGCACGAGGGTCAACCACGCAGTGCAGTCAGTGACATCCGCAGCAGGGCCCGACAGCAAAGCTGGTTTACCCCTGCCACATCATAATGGATCCAGCCCATTACCTGCACCTGACCTGATCAGCTGATCAGACAAAATGCAGGAGAATATCCCCTCAGGGCTGCGTCATCATTTATTCATTCACAATTTCTCTCCATTTATTTCTGTCACGCACAGCCACTCTTCCTTGCTCAACAGACAACCCTCTCGCATCCAGCGCTCTCTTCACACTGTCCATCCATCCTATTCGTGGTCTTCCTCTCAGCCTTACGCCTCTCACATCAGATCTAGTTATCTTTTTCACCAATCGCTCATTATCCATTCTCTCCATATGCCCAAACCATCGCAACACCCTCTGTTCAACTCGATCAGCCATCTCCCGAACAATTCCAGTTCTCCTTCGCACTTCATCATTTCTCACTCGATCCATACGCGTCACTCCACACATACTCCTCAGACACCTCATCTCCATTACATTCAAACTTTTCCTCTCTGCTACACCCATATTCCATGTTTCAGCCCCATATAATGCAGTCGGTACCACAACACCCTCATACAGCCTTCTCTTTACATCCATTCTGAGTGAACGACATCCAAACACTTTTTTCATTCCTCCTAGCACCTTTCCAACTTCAATCATTCTAAACTTCACTTCTGCATCTATTCTTCCATCCGCAGCAACATGTGACCCTAAATACTTAAAACACTCAACCTCCTCAAGCAACTCACCATTCAAAACTATAATCATCCTCCTACCATCTATCAACCTCGTACACTTCATCACTTTACTCTTATTCTCATTTATTTTCAGTTTTCTCCTTTCACACACCCTTCCAAACTCCTCTACCAACTGTCTCAATCTCTCCTCTGAATCAGCCACCAGTGCAGTATCATCCGCAAACAGCAGCTGCTTCAGATTCCACTCTCTACCATCATTCACCAGACTCAGTCCTCCATCTAACACTCTTGCATTCACCCCCCTTACAACACCATCCATATAAATATTAAACAACCAAGGCGACATCACACATCCCTGCCGCAGCCCCACTCTCACGGGAAACCAATCACTCACAGTATTTCCCACTCTTACACACGCTCTACTATTTACATAAAAACTTTTCACTCCTTTTAGTAACCTGCCATCAAGCCCATTCAATCTTAAAACATTCCACAAGGCCTCCCTATCAATTCTATCATATGCTTTCTCTAAATCCATGAATGCCCAAAACACATCCTTACCTTTCGCTAAATACTTTTCACACACCTGTCTCACAGCAAACACCTGATCCACACATCCCCTCCCTCTCCTAAAGCCACACTGCTCATCACCAATCACTCCCTCTGTACCCTCTCTAACTCTCTTAATTAACACTCTACCATACACCTTACCTACCACACTCAACAGACTTATACCTCTAAAACTAGTACATTCATACTTATCACCCTTACCTTTATATAATGGGACCACACAAGCGCTTGCCCAGTCAATTGGCACCATACCTTGCACAAAGCACACATTCAACAATCTTACTAACCAGTCAACAATAGTTGCTCCACCACATTTCAGGCATTCCACAGCACACCCATCCATACCTGCAGCTTTCCCTGTTTTCATCTGCTTTACTGCCCCTTGCACTTCCTCCATCGTAATCAAGGATTCATTCAACTCTCCCAACACATCTATTCCTTGCACCCTTCCATCTGCCACAATCTCAGCCTCCCTTTCCTCCTCTACATTCAACAATCTTTCAAAGTACTCCGCCCATCTCTTCCTTACTGCATCCATCTCAGTTAACATCCTTCCATCCTCTGCTTTTACTCGCTCCTCCTTCCCAGACTCTCCCTTTCGCACCCTTTTCACCTCCTTCCAAAACATTTTCTTATTCTCCTGAAAATTCTCAGTCATCCGCCTACCCCACCTCTCATCTGCTGCCACTTTAACACCATGCACAACCCTTCTCGCCCTATTCCTCTTTTCCTTATACCTCTCATATGACACCTCATCCCTCCTCTGCAACCACACTTCATATGCATGTCTCTTCTCACCCACAGCCATACTTACTTCCTCGCACCACCATTCACTTCCCTTCCTTACACCACCACCCACTCGTCTCACACCACACACCTCTTCTGCATGCCCCACCACAGCACTCTTAAACAACTGCCATTCCTCCTCCACACTGCCACTCTCCTGATCTTTCACTGCATTCCACTGATCTCTCAATTTCTCCTGATACTCTATCATTTTCTCTCTTTTATCCAACTCACTCACTTTCAAAACCTCCCTGCCACACCTAACTCTCCTAGCTCTCACCCATCTCTTACCTACTCTCAACTTTCCCTCCACCAGGTAGTGGTCAGACATACCTCCACCCTCCCCTCTCAAAACTCTCACATCCAACAATCTTCCTATTACATTCCTGGAAACAACCACATAGTCCATCAATGCTCTGTCAACAACCCTTCCACCCTCCTGTCTCACCCATGTATACTTATAAATAACTTTCTTCTCAAACAAGGTATTCCCAATCACCATCTCTCGCTCAACACACACACCTATCATTCGTTCCCCATTTTCATTTCTTCCAGGCACACCATGCATACCAACTACACCTTCAACTGCTACATTTCCCACTCTAGCATTCAGATCCCCCATCATTACCACATTCACATTTGCTCCAAAGCTCTGCAAACACTCATCATCATCATTCCAGAAAGACTCCTTCTCTTCTTCATCCCTTTCACTACCAGGCCCATATGCACTCACAAATACCCACAACTCACGTTCAAGTTTCGCTTTCACCCACATCAGTCTCGATGACACCTCTTTCCATTCAATCACACACTGCTGTACTTCTGGGCTCACCAACAAGGCCACACCTTCTCTTGCCCTTCCTCTATCAACACCTGACAATCTTCCATTCACACTTCCAAACGTAGACTCACCTTTCCCTTTCATCTTTGTTTCACTCAAAGCTAACACATCCAACTTTCTTCTCACAAACATTCTCCCAATCTCCTCCCTTTTAGCCTCAATCGTACTACATCCACGCACATTCATAGACCCAACCTTCAGGGTACGGGGATAACTCGATCCCCCATCCCTTTCTCTGGCCTGTCTCTTTTTAGGAACTAAAAAACAAAGGAGGGGGTCCCTAGTCCCCTCACCCCGCCCCTTTTAGTCGCCTTTTACGACACGCAGGGAATACGGTGGCGGAATTCTTCCAAACACAATCTGGCCGCAGAGTAGTAGTACCACCCATAGTGCGGCCAGATTATGTCCCCCCCCGCCATGGAGACAGGACAACACGAGCTTAGCTCAATTCCTGTATACTACAAATAGGTAAATAAATAGGTAAATACACACACACACACACACTGAAAATCCAACAACATATTTTTCAGTTTCATTCTTGCTACCACCAGAATATTTAAATCAACTTAGGATAGACCTAAAGAAAGTATTAGGGAAGGCTGTATGAAACTCCTCCATTTCAAAATGTCTGCCCAAAGCAATTCAGTGGGGTCTCCCAGTATGTGGGATCACTGTATGTGAAACACTTAATATGCAGACTGGACTGAGGAAAATAAATTTTTAAATATGCAAAATGTGATTCTAAAATGTGAATCCATCATCTCAAGGGAAAAACAGTGTTCCCACTCAAAATGGTAGTATCCAAAGCCACGACTAGATGGCTGATCAGTTTCCCGCCCCCAAGCGTCTCTCTAGTCAAGTATCAAGATTCTCAGGCTGTGTCTGCCTATGCCACATTTGCATTCTGTGGTATTTTTAGTACTGTACAAGACCTGCTCTTGCCTGCCTGTTACATCATGTCCCCACCACTTCATTCCAAGAATAAGAGGTTCATTTTGGAGCTGAATATGAAAGTTATAGAGTTGAATAAGCAAGGTAAATGGAACTCAAACATTGGACATGAACGTGGCTTAAGTGAATCGACAGTGAGGAACATTCTCAAGAACAAGGAGCAGAGTTTATGAACCATCAAGACTTATGGAGGCCAGCAATTGGATGGGTGCAGTAGGTTTGCTTATCCTGCAGTTATACAGATGGAGTGTTATGTAGTACAATACATTCACAGTTCTGTTATCTTTCTTTTGAGCAAAAGTCTTTCTTAAATGACAGTCAATAATGGGGAAGGATTGCAAATGACAAAGATAGCATCAGGTGTCTGCCATATACATTTATTTCCCTTGATTCAGTGGTTTCTAATATGCGAAATTTCCAATGTGCAGTGCATTTTGTCAACCATATTCCTGTGCATCGGGAGACTTCATTGTATAAAATACTTTAAAGATAGCAGGAATAAAGTAAAATGCATGTTACAGAATTCAAGGGGTTAGTTCCTTGAATCCTGTGACTGATATTGTATTTTATTCATATCTCCAGTAATCGGCTTAGAAAGAATCTGTGTGGTAGTGAAGAGTTTATTGAGACTACATCAGACCCTTGCAGTTCTACATGTCAATCCCATGGTGAATAAAATGTGGAGGTAAGATGAATAAAATAAAACAACTACGATCAAAGGATTTAAAACCTGGCTATGCCCTTGTGCAGTGTATATTGCTGTTTTCTACTGCAGGTTGTTGGAGGAGGGCAGGTTCCTCACACAGCACAGGAGATACTGCAGCACGCCCGACCAGTGAGCCTCCCACAGATGGTTCCCCCCAACACCTCTCCCCTCACCACTGCCCTCAATGCACCTCTCGTCACACCGCCCACCCTTGCGCCCCTTGCTGCCCTCCTTAACCCAGAGGTATGGTTCTTTGCACCAATTTGCTGTACTCTAACCTTGCATTGGGTTGTTTCATCTGCTCCTGTCATTCATTCTCTTAATACCATTTGTCATTTCAGTCTCCTTTACACTCAACTTAACCTTTAAACACTGCTTATCATCATCATGATTAATCATCATTCTCATCATCTGCCTTCTGAGAACTTTCAGTAAGTGATGGACAAACTGGGTAGTAGAATCAAAACATACTGGGTAATAAAATAGAAGCTAATGTACCACATATTAAGCCAGACACTTAATGCTTTTCCTTTTCAACCATCTCCAACTCGCCATGCCCTTATTTTTCTTGCTCAGCTGTCTGATAATAAAAAATGATGCTTCATTACTTTCAGCCTAATTATGACAGTGACTAACTTGTTTATTGATATTTGTATGTGTTCCCATTGATAGTCAAGATGTTGGAAAATATATTAACCCCCCAGGCCCCCCAAATAATTAACACATCAACATCAACACACAAAAGCAACAGCAGCATAAGTTGATTTAGTGTCCAAAGGAATTTTCTGATTGGTGTTTTGATATTCTTGCTGCAGAATTTAGCCTTGGGGGAGCACTAGGTCCTAAAGACTTTTATTTAGTATCCATTAAAATGTTTCTGATTATATGCTATGCAGTTCTTGCTGCAGAAGTTTGCCTTGGATGAGTGGCGGGTCAACTTTCTGAAGGGCACGAATTAAGAACTTGAGGCCAGTATCAAGAGTAATTCCAGATGTATGTAATTCTTTTAGCTTTTCTGAGTGGTGTTTGGTATTCTTCTTGCAGAATTTAGCCTTGGATGAGCGCCGGGTTAACTTTTTGAAGCGTATGAGTCAGGAACATGAGGCCAGTATGAACAACAATAGCAGTGTGAACAGTGGGATCAGTACCAGTGGTGGTGGAGGGGGTGGGGGTATGCCTGGAGGGGGACATGAACCTCCCCCTAAAATGGCAAGACACGAACGCGAGGAAGAGAAGGAGTCACAGTCGGTACAGCTTCCTCATCCTTCCATGTTTATGACACCCCCGGAGAAGATTCCAGTGACTGCATCCAGTAGCCCTATGCAAAATGTCCTCACCCCTATACCACATGAACTTGCTGTCAACGCACGACAGGAATTACGTAAGTCCATGAAGCTTTTTCCAGGTAGCATTGGAAGCTTTGTATGCACCTTTTTGTTACAGTGTATTTTGCTGATGCTAGGAATACATAAATAACCCAAGACAAGGTCAAGACTGTACCTTGTATAATAATAATAATAATCATACCTCACTATAACAGACTAATTGGGGCCCATGCCATTCCGAACAATGCAAAATTCTGATAAAAGTGACATCCAGACTCTCCCCTGCTAAACCGAACTTTTTCCAATATATCAGACGTTAGTCCGGATCGTATGAATGGTTTTTAAACTATTTTTACTATACCATTGCGGTACTGCACTGTGTTGTAACTTCACTACATTAATCAAATGGTGTAATATATACAGTAATACTGTACCATACAGTGATAAATAGGTCTTTTATTTATCTTATTGTGGTGAACATAGCTGAAATGGTCAGACAGTCCGGACTGCTTCTGGCTTTATCGGACTTTTTTCCGATATATAGGAATTTAGTCCGGTAGCTCCACGAGTCCGATAAAAGCGAATTCCGGTCTATTGAAGTCCGTTATATCGAGGTTTTACTGTAATAATAATAATGAAAAATAATTGTTTATGTGAAGCTACAAAATGTGAATGTTGTGGGCGTATGTGATAGAGCCAAGATTCTGGGGGCTTGAATGAAGAGTGAATGGAAGTGTGGCCCATTGGATTGGGCAAATCTGGGCTGTCTGGACATTGCTACTTCTCACCCTGCCCTAGGGTGGGAAAGGAGGTCCAGATGATGAAAAAAAAAAAAAAGGTGCTTATGAAACCAGTGTGACTTAAAATACATAACTTTGTTGTGCAGTGCCTGAGGGATAATAATGTGTTGGGTTGGAGTGAAAAGGGTTGGATGTGATATTTTTAACCGTATTAGAATATTAGAGTGTCTTACAGTTTATTCTTGCTTCCACCAGGCAGCCTTCTCTTGCTTAGCAATCCTTCAAAGTGAAGGGTTGGAGTGGATATGATATTTTCTGAGCTTGGTAATGGGAGTATGGTTTTGCACAAGATATAAAGGTGTATTCCATGGGCTTGAATGGTGAGTGAATGGGAGTATGGCTCATTCAGTTGGGCAAACTTTGGCCATAGCCTATTCAATCTGCTATGAGATGAGCTTTTAGCTTCTAAAAGCACGCAGCTGATTGGTTGCCAGAGTGCATTCATTATTAACAGTGCATTTTAAATTATATTTTATTATAAGGGTTACAATAACTGTTTGACACTAAGGTTCGTTTAATTTTTGAAGGCTGCAATATGCTTGCATGCGTCGGCCTTTTTGGATTGGAGCGTGTAGCATTTTATGACCGGATGCCCTTCCTGATGTCTACCAATGACCCTTGGGTGGATTCGATCCTCCAACCCTACGGCCAGAGCGGAGCGCTCTAAGGGCACTAAGGTTGTCCAAATAAAATATTATATATATTTAGTTGTTTGTATATACTGATTTTAAAATGGGGCCTTACAAAGTTTATCAGATGGTTTAGATATGTTTGAAATTTTGAATTCTCAGGACAGATAGAAACAAATTCAGGTAAAGTTTTACAAGTACCTTGATTTCCTCCCCCCCCATCATTTTTAGGCAAATCAAGGTAAATTATTACTATGATAGTCTGCAAAATCTAACCTAGTGAATATGATGGAGTGGGGGGGTAGGCCACTTGTGGGATGTCCCACCTTACTAAGCAGATGAATATTACAATTTATTTGAGAGCGTGTTGCTGTCGCATCAGTTTGCATTATGCTTTCTACTTTCGCGTCATCAGTAAGCTTCTATCTGTTTAGGTTTGAATATCTAGTTACAGCTTACAGAACTGTGATAAGGTATGGGCTGCGGGATATTTAAAAGCGATTGTAACATACAAGTATAGGTTCTTCACCTACGTCTACCAGTCATTTTTATTGGAATTTTGATGTTTACTAAGTTAGATTTTTCAAAATGTCACAGTACTGACAGGTTACCTTAATTTGCCTGATCATGGGGGGGGAAAATTCAAGGTACTGCACTCGTAAAGCCTTACATGAATGTGTTTTTATTTGTCCTGAGAATTCAAAATTTCCAAAAAAGTCTATACCATCTGATAAACTTTGTAAGACCCTGTTTTTAAATTAAGCCATACAAATAACTACATATATAATATTTTATTTGGGCAATCTTATTGTCAAACAGTTATTTTACTCCTTATAATAAAAATAATTTAAAATGCATCTTTGATAATGAATGCACTCAGACAACTAATCAGCCACCAGTTTTCAGAAACTTAAGGCTCATCCCTTCTCACAGTAGACTGAATAGGCTATTCAGTAATCACTGTATTATCCGGACATGCTCCGAATTCGAATGATAGGCCTTGGCTCTGTTATGTTCATATCAGGATTTTTTGTCCGTAGCCGAACATAAAATTTCCAACATCACCGGTTGGGTGGCCTACTAATTCAAAACATCGTTTGAGTGGCCAGCCAGCCTCTTTGGCCGTGTGCTGGTAATAGACCCTAACCCACCAGCTGAGCAAAAATGGTCATCTGCCTCCTCACCAAATGGTCAAAGTCCCCTGGCCGGCCGGATCACTCGGACATCAATGGCTTCATGCGAGTCATACTGACCCTAACCCACCAACCAAGAAACAATGGCCGTCTGCTTCCTCACAGAACGGTCAACGTACCCCGGCCTCCCAGATCACTTGGATGCTAACGGCTGTGCATAAATAATACAGACCCTAACCCACCAGCTGGGCAAGAATGGCCATTTGCCTCCTTACCGAACGGTCATAGTCCCCCAGCCTCCCAGATCACTTGGACGCTAATAGGCACGCTTGGGTAATGCAGACCTTAACACATAAGCTGAGCAAAAATGGCTGTCCGCCTCCCTACCGAATGATCAGTGTTGCCTGGCCAGCCTCTTGAGCCAAGGTAATAGCCATCCATCTGTATACCAAATGATGAAAGTCGCCTGGCCGGCCTCTTGAGCCAAGCCGTGCACTGGTAAAAGGATGTAACCCACCAGCTGAGCAGAAATGGCCGTCTGCCTCTATCAAATGATCAAAGTTGCCAGGCCGACCTCTCGAGCTGAACTGCGCGCTGGTAAAAGAACGTAACCCACCAGCTGAGCAGAAATGGCCGTCTTCCTCCCTACCGAATGGTCAAAGTCACCTGGCCGGCCAGTAGATACGTGGCAAACACAGTGTTCAGTGGTGGTTACCACATGTCCTCACACTGTCCAGCTCCAACAGTTGGAGAAGGAAGAGTTTTCCAACATTTGTTAAGTGATTACTAGTGATGGACGATATCATTAAATTTAGATACGATACCGATTACTTTAGTGACCAGTATCGGTGGTATCGATTACCGATACTGATAGCAAAGTAGTTTCGTAATTAATACCTTTTCAGTTCGATGAACTACCTAAAAATTGAATAAAATTACTGTACCCAGGCTTAATCTGGGTAAAAATAATATGGCCACTCTTTTAGGGGAACATTAGCACCAAAACTGCGATTTAGTGTGCTAAGGTAAATCTTAAAATATCACTTCCCAATGAAACAGTACAGTATTTTTTAACCCCCGCCACACTCATCGCCTCATATGAGGCGATATGCAGGCCACTCCTGGTCGTGCTGATCACCTTATATGAGGTGATAAGTCTCAGCGCCATAATTTCAAGCATGAGGAAGCGTTAGTGGTTTCCATGGAAACATGGAGTCTTGCTCTACACCATTAGAGCTGTTGCCAAACCCTGCCATTCTGCATATTTAGTAATTAAGATAATTTATGAAGGCCACCCCTGGCCACATTGATCGCCTCTTATGAGGCGATGGGTCTCGGCGCCATGATTTTAAGCATGAGGAAGCGTCACTGGTTTCCATAGGAACGTTGAGTCTCCCTGTACACCATCAGAGCTGCCCTCACATCCACACAAGAGGCGTAAATTACAATAAGACAAGGGTGATGAAGAGTTCAAGCTCAGAAACACTTGATCTGATGACAAAAAGTGCATCCATTCATCCATCATCCAATCCTATGTTGCCCCATGAGGAGTGTAGGAGCCCAGGGCTAGGCACATTGGTCCTGACATTTGAGATGAGAGTGACCAGCCTCACCCATCCCTGAGTCGTACAATGTGAGCAGTAAACCCCAACCACCTCTTGGATATAAACTTTCACCAGCTCATTCTGACTGGAGCTCCATAATTACCCACTAAACCACCAGGTGCCATAATTTGGTTATATGGTTACCACCCAGCATAGTAAATGGTTTCCTGGTGTACTGGAAACCATTTGGCTTGTCACTCAGTGTAGAGTCACCCAAAGGCAGAAGGAAGAGGAAAGAATGGAGGAAGAGGGAGTGTAAAGTAAGGACAAGGAAAGAATGAGGTAAAGAAAGACAGAAGACGAAAGACGGAAGGAGAGGAAAGGCAGACACCCGAGAGCAGCACTACATCGATTGTAAGCTCGTGTAATTTAATATTAAAAAGTAAAAAAAAAATGACTCAGGGAAGGTAATTCGGTTAAGGATTAGCGCGGCGGGGATTAAAATACAGTACATTTTCAGTTAACTGGAAAGGCTGTTTTAGTACTCATAGCAGTTGATACCTAGCCATCAGTATCGATACTTGCAGATAAAGAGTTAGTATTGGAAGTATTGATATTTTGTTATTGATATGGCCATTACTAGAGATTATGTTGGCCACTAGACCACTCAGGACTACTGTACACCAAATAGAGGCAAGCGGATTACGACGCCTGCCCACCTTTCACTTGGTGGTAAGTACTGTACTTTATTAAAAGTCTTTTTGCAACCTTTGTCTTCTTCATTTATTTATTTGTGGATTTTTGTTGTCTATGCATTGTTTTCGTAGTGTCTAGCATTATATTTGATATTCCCATGTGTGTGTGTGTGTGTTTTGATGTCTAAATAACTTGAAGACCAAGGAATACTGCCACAATTAGGAGGGGTCTGTACATTGCTTTTGTAGTGACTAGCATTATATTGGATATTCCCATAGTGTCTAGCATTATATTAGATCAGGGATGTCAAATTCATGGCCCGCGGGCCAAATGTGGCCCTCGGGATGGTCATAGATGGCCCGCGAGATGACAGATTTATCAGACCGTGAAACTATAACTTATGAATGAAAATATAATATTGTTAAGAGACAGAAAATTCATAAACTACCTTTTATTCATAATGGTAATAACTTGATTTCAATTAAAATTGCTAGTATTAACGTTTTTATAAAGGGAAACTTTTTGTAAATAAATATCACGAATCTGTTAAAAACCGAAGACGCAGCCATTGCTGGTATCTGAAGGCATGAGCTGCCAGGACCAAATGTTTTAACTGTCACAAAAGACACTGAGAAGCGGTGTATGCCAGTACTACACTGATTAAACCTCGCCGCTTTTTTTAGCGAAATGGTGAGGGTATACATCACATTTTAAACTCAGCTACTCAAACTGTGACTAAACATATGCAGAATTGAGCTGCACCTTTGAAATACAGTAGGGAAACGTCAAAATCGGTAACAGCCACATTGTGCCAGGCTTCGCTACTGTAGGCTATGCCACCACGTGTTCAGATTCTTGTTGTGTGGACGGTTTTATTCAATTATTTATCATTAAATTTCTTTTCGAGCATTGTAAATTTTTTAAATGTAAAAAAATTGTTGGTCATCTGTTTATTTGCCTTCCAGGCTCTCTCTCTCTCTCTCTCTCTCTCTCTCTCTCTCTCTCTCTCTCTCTCTCTCTCTCTCCTTGTTTACTGTCTTTACGGCTCAAAAAGCTGCCTGGAACCACTGTCTGACTCACTCCTTCTCCATTTCTGTAACATTCGCGGCCTTTCCTCTAACTTTCGCTCTGTTGAACACCACCTCTTCTCCTCTAAACCTCACCTTCTCTTTCTCTCTGAGACTCAGCTGTCTGAGGCAACTGACAGCAAACCCTTTTCTGTAACCTCCTACTTTCTCTATTCTCATTTCAAAGCCAAAGGTGGCTGTTGCTATATGTACGCAACGATCTATCTTGCTCTCGTGTTCCTGAACTTGATTCTTCTGAATTCTCTACTCTCTGGCTTTGGCTTTCCTGTCATTCTCTGACTAAATATATCTGTGCTGTTTACTTATCTCCTAATTCTACTGACTATCAAAAATTCTTTGACTATCTTACTTCTACGATGAAACACATTCTATCCATTTCTCCTTTCTCTGAAATCTCCATTCTAGGAGATTTCAGTGTTCACCACCACCTTTGGCTCTCCTCTCCTTTCACTGATCCACCTGGTGAACAAGCCTATATCTTTTCTATCCTTAATGACCTACAGCAGCTTGTACAGCACCCTACCCATATCCTTGACCGCCTTGGAGAGAGTTCCAACATACTTGACCTTTTCCTAACAACTAATCCTTCTGCTTACACTGTTAATCTTTTCTCTCCGTTGGGCTCCTCCGATCATAACCTTATTACCTTAACCTGTCCTATTGCTCCAGTACGGCCTGTGGACCCTCCAAAGAAACGCTGCCTGTGGCACTTTGGAGCTGCAGATTGGGAGGCCCTCAGGCAGTACTTCTTTGATTTTCCTTGGAATGATTATTGCTTCCATGGCCGGGAGCCATATGAGTGTGCCTTGCGCATTACGGAGGTTATTCTCTCGGGCATGGAAGCATACATTCCTTTCTCATATCCTCTGACTATTGCAAGAAAGCCTTGGTTTAATCACGCTTGTTCTAATGCTGTCCGCAACAAGGAGAGGGCCTATAAGAGGTACCGGAGCCAACCCACCCCTGAATCACATCTTTTATATATTTCTGCCTGGAATCATGCTAAGTCTGTTCTTCGCTCTGCTAAAATTAATTTCATCTGTGCTAAATGTTCTCAACTCTCCAACTCGAATTCTTCTTGCTCCTTCTGGCACCTTGCCAAAAACCTTTCTAACAACTTTACCTCATCATCCTTCCCTCCTCTTTTCTACTCTGATGGCTCAGTAGCTATTTCTTCTACTGATAAAGCAGATCTCTTCGCTCAGACTTTCTCCTCCAATTTCACCTTAGACGATTCCGGTGCTATTCCTCCATCACTTCCCCCCTCTGACTTCCTCATGACTGACATTAAAATTTCTTCAGCTGATGTATTTTCTGCCATCACTGGCCTCAATACTAACAAGGCATATGGTCCTGATGGAGTCCCTCCTGTTGTCCTCAAAAACTGTGTTTCTGCGCTACACCCTGCCTAGGTAAACTCTTTCGCCTTTGTCTTTCAACTTGTACCTTTCCTTCTTGCTGGAAGTTTGCTCTCATTCAGCCAGTCCCAAAGAAGGGTGACCATTCCCAACCCTCTAACTATCGCCCAGTTGCTTTAACATCCTGTGTCTCAAATTTTTTCGAGTCAATTCTTAACAGAAAAATTTTAAAGCATCTTTCCTGTCACAACCTTCTTTCTGATCGTCAGTATGGGTTCCGTCAGGGACGCTCCACTGGCGATCTTCTCACCTACCTTTCAGACTCCTGGTCATCCTCCTTTCGGGACTTTGGCGAAAGCTTTGCCATTGCACTTGACATCTCAAAGGCTTTCGATCGAGTCTGGCATAAATCTTTAATTTCCAAACTGCCCTCCTACGGTTTTTATCCTTCTATCAGTGCCTTCATCTCTAGCTTCCTTTCTGGTCGTTCTATAGTCGCTGTTGTAGACGGCCATCGTTCTTCTCCTAGACCTATCAACAGTGGTGTTCCTCAGGGCTCTGTCCTATCACCAACTCTCTTCCTTTTATTCATCAATGACCTTCTAAGCTGTACATCTAACCCTATCCACTCATATGCTGACGATTCCACCCTTCACCTTTCCATTCGGTTTCCGCAACGTCCCTCTCAGCAGTTACTTCAACAAAAAAGGGATGAGGCTATGGCACACCTAATGTCTGACTTGGCTCATATCTCTGATTGGGGTAAAAATAATCTTGTTATTTTTAATGCATCAAAAACTCAGTTCTTACACTTATCAACCCGACAAAATCTTCCTCAGGATTACCCACTAATATTTAATAATGAACAGTTATGTCCTGCATCATCCTTGAACATGCTTGTGGTTTCATTCTCTCGGGATTTGTCTTGGAAAGAACATATTACATCTCTTGTGAAATCTGCCTCCAAGAGATTAGGTGTGCTAAGCCGATTCCGAACTTTCTTTACCCCTGCACAGTTGTTGACCTTGTACACGGGTTTTATTCGCCCGTGTATGGAGTACAACTCTCATGTGTGGGGAGGCTCCCCACATGCAGCTCTTCTCAATAGGGTGGAGTCAAAGGCTTTTCGTCTTATTAACTCTCCTCCTCTTACAGATTCCCTTCAACCTTTGTCTCATCGCCGCACTGTTGCATCTTTATCTCTCTTCTATCGCTACTTCAACGGTCACTGATCCTCTGAACTGTTTGCTTGCATCCCTCCACCTCTACGACGGGCACGTAGTACCCGTCTAGCAACAAACTCCCATCCCTTTTCTGTCCAACTCTTTAATTTAAGAGTTAACCGTTACTCCCAGGCCTTCATTTATGCAACTGGTCAACTCTGGAACTGTCTTCCTCTGTCTGTATTTCCTACTTCCTATGATCTCCAGTCTTTCAAACGCAGTGTGTCCAGGCATCTCGAAATGAACGGATCTTGAATTTGGCCCTCTTTTGTATTGTTTTTGCTTTTTCTTGGAAGGAACAGTATGCAGGCCTGTGGCCTTTGGTTCCTTCTTCCTTGCATTAAAAAAAAAACAAACAAACATACAGGTGTATATCTTTGCTGGCCCTCAAGACCGTAACTAAATTAAGAATTGGCCCTTGAAAGGTTTTGAGTTTGACACACCTGTATTAGATATTCCCATGTGTGTTTTGATGTCCAAATAACTGAAAGACTGAAGAACGCTGCCACAGTTAGGAGGGGTGCTGTACATGTAGGTAAGGTTTGGGTAGGTATGGTATTTCTCCATATCTGGATTTCGTCCATATCTGGACATACCAATGGCTCTGTTATGTCAGATAATTGATGGTTTTTTGTAGTGTCTTATTTCATCATTACCCCCCCCTATCCCCTGGATCCTACCTCACCCCACTTCGGCGTGGTAAAGGATATCTGGATGATGATGATGACGATAAAGGTGTTTGTTAGGAATGAAGAGTATCCAGTGTCTACAGTTATTCATTGGTTTGTTTTTCAGTACCAGTACCATTTTCTGTGAGTGGATGTATGGTTTTTCACTGGATAATGTTGATAGCATGTAGTTTACTACAGTTATTTCATCACTTTCTGGATCTCTAGTAATGATAATACATACAGTAATCCCTCCAATATCCGATGTAATAGAGCCAAAGGGATTTCCGGATATTGGTTTTGTCTGGATATTGGTCCTGAAGCTCCAGCACTGGTTTTTTCATGACCCTAACCTAACCTAACCTAAATCAGAAAACTACCTTCCTACCTCCCTAGTGGACATGTATAGCACTTATTTAGGTCCCTTTTCACATAAATAATGCATACATAGCATGAATTTATTGAATTTTAACCAAAAAATGATGATTTAGGGGTGAGTGAGTCATAGGAGCTCGAACTTGCCAGCATAGTATAAGTAAGTATCGGACATGGAAATCATCTTTTCTCACATTTTATGCACTAAATTATTGGATACAAAGCATCAAATACAGTAAATGATGTTAATTGCTACCAGAAAAATGGTTAGGTTAGGTTAATTTAGGTTAGGTTTGGTTAGGTTAGGTTATGACCAGACATGAAATTCACTGCTTCAACCTTTTTCATAGCTGGTGCACTTAATAACCATGCATGAAAGAATTAAATTAAAAGCAGGAAATTATGATTAACACAATGTTAGGTTAGGTTAGGTTAGGACCGGACATGAAATTCACTGCTTCAACCTTTTTTCTAGCTGTTTTACTTAAGAACCATGCATGGAAAAATTAAATAGCAAGCAGGAAATTATGATTAACATTTTCGGTAATTTTTTAACACATGTACAGCATGATGAAAACACGTTAGGCATGAAGTTAGGGTACTTACGAACAAAAAGCGGCCGTCCTGATGTAATAACCCACTCTATCATCTCAGACTCTGACAGGAAGACGTTGCATCTGACACACCTTTCCACTTGAGGATCACCAGCACTTCTCACCAACACTTTCCACAAGTTTTTTTTTTTATAACTGGAATAACATCACTTCACTGCACTGTACACAACAGTAAATTCCCGTGTGGTCTAGTGACGATCCATGGAGCCTTGTGAACTTCTCAGCAGCAGCTTTCAGCTCCGTTCCACATACGAACACACCAGCAGCACTTTGTTGTCGATATGAAATCAACGTGGAGTGGTCGATGTCTGCACACTTAGGAGTAAACATCACCTTCCTCTGCACATTTCGTCTGGTCTTCGATGCGAAATCAGCCGTGTACTGCTGTAGTTTGTCTCGGGACTTCTTGATGATATCAAACAAGGTGGAGCGAGGGAGGTTGAACTCACGTAAGATGCGCCCTGTTGACCAGCCGGCGTCCACCTTGTCCAATATCTGCCTCTTCTTCTCCAGAGTCAGAACCACTCTTTTCCTCTTCTCAGGAGGCGGGGCCATCATCACACACATGATGAAGAAGGTGAAGAGCAGTATCAAGCACTGTAGGAGGTAGGGTATCACCACAAAAGCAATCACTTCGGCCGCCATTTTCGGAGTTGTTCACGAGGGAGGAGGGGAGTGGGTAATGGCGACCGATAGTGGCGTCACGAGTGTAAACAGAGGGGATCGGCGCGCGCGGGAAATTCAAACTGACGCGGTCCCCCAAAATCGAAAATTAATCGATTTTTCCGGATTTTTTTCCATTTTGGGGGTTGGGCAGCCCAGAATGTCCGGTTAGTGTGTATGTCCGGTTATTGGACGTCCGGATATTAGAGGGATTACTGTACAGTACTGTACTAACAGTAATTCATCTTCATCATCCTGCACCTTTAACCCTATCCACATCATCCTGCCGCTTTTTCCCTATCCACAGGTGGGATGAGGTATAGTCCTTAAAACAAGAAAAAGGAAAAATATGATTAAGGGAGAACTATTACCTGGTAATAATAATATTACTCACCATCGACTCACTCGATGTAGTGCTGCTCTCGGGTGTCTGCCCTTTCCTCTCCTCTATCCTTCCTTCCTTCAGTCCTCTTCTGTCTTTCTTTCCTTGATTCTTTCCTTGTCCTTCTGCCTACAGGTGACCTTACACTCCCTCTTCTGCCTTTCTTTCCTTCATTCTTTCCTCATCCTTCTGCCTGTGGGTGACTGTACACTGAGTGAGAAAACAAATGGTTTCCTGCGCACCAGGAAACCATTTACTATGTTGGGTGGTAACCATATAACCAAATTTTGGCGCCCGGTGGTTTAGTGGGTAATTACGGCACTCCAATCGGATTGAACTGGTGCAGGTTTATATCCAAGGGGTGGTTGGGGTTTATTGCTCATGTAATGCCACTCAGGGATGAGTGAGGCTGGTCACTCTCATCTTAAATGTCAGGACCAACTTGCCTAGCCCCGGGCTCCTACGCTTCTCTGTGGGGCGACATAGGATTGGATAATGAATGAATGAACATCATGTGTGCAGTGTGTCCAGGAGAATATGTAGAGATTGTTAGGCATGAATGGATTGCTTGTGCTGGTTAGTCTCTTGAGTGTGTGGAAGAGTTTTATTTGGGTGACATGTTATGTGCAGGAGGTGGGGCTGGAGCTAGCTCTGTGGCTAGAGTGAGGAGTGGTTGGAAGTAGTTCAGGGAGCTGTTGCCTCTCCTGACATTGAGAGGGTTCTCCCTCCGTGCTAAGGAATATTCGTATGTGGCATGTGTTAGGAATGTAATGCTGTAGTACCTGGGCAGTAAAGGAAGATGATATTTGCAAACTCAAGCATACAGAAATGACAATGATTAGGTGGATGTGGTGTGTCCTTGAGTGTGCCTGGGGAGGTGGGGGGACTAGGTTTATGATAGAAGAGTTGAGAGGTAGGATGGGTCTGGTGTTGTGATGAGGAGAGGTATATTGAGATGGTCTGGGAATGTGGAGAGGATGGGGGATGATAAGTGGGTGCAGAAAGTGAGAAGTGTTAACATTAGGGGTACGGTTGTGAGAGGTAGACCAAAAAAGACCTGGGATGAGGTCATTGAGTGTGACCTCAGGGATAAGGGACTGAATAGGGAAACTGCCAGGGATTAAGCAGCATAGAGAGCTGCCATTAGGTGACCAAGGCTGATGCATACAAGCATGTTGGAGCCTGTAAAAAACTAAACGAAATGGAACATCAATACAGTAACAGTAAATCTTTAATTTTACACCTGCTCAAATTTTCAAAATAACATGACTGTCAGTTCATAAGTAGTATTGCATCAAAACAGTGATGCCCACTAAACCGCGTAATCTTCCATCACAGTACAGTACCATCAACAAGATTATAAGTTTTTCAGAAAAGTTTTGAGTTGTTCCTTAAATGACTCCACAGACCTTATTTGTCTTATAGGCAATTTATCAAATAATTTGGGTGCTGTACAGCCATTCCTTGTTTTTCACAGGTGTGAGAGGACACACACGTACGAAAAGTGAAAAGCAAAAATCTGCAAATAATGAAAACCCATCTAAAAGGACCCCCACTGTCATAATTTAACTACTGGATATGTGATTGACTAAAAACAATTGTAGTCCATCCATCATCCAATCCTATGCCGCCCCATGAGGAGCATAGGAGCCTGGGGCTAGGGAAGTTGGTCTTGACATTGAAGATGAGAGTGACCAGCCTCACTCATCCCTGAGTGGTATTATTAGAGCAATAAACCCCAACCACCCCTTGGATATAATCCTACACCGGCTTATCTGATTGGAATGCCTTAATTACCTACTAAACCACCAGGTGCTATAATTTGCTTATATGGTTACTATCCAGCATGGTAAATGGTTTCCTGTTTGGCTTGTCACTCAGTGTAGTAGAGTCACCCATAGGTAGAAGGAAGAGGAAATAGTGAAGGAAAGAAAGACAGAAGAGAGAGTGTAAAGTCACCCATAGGCAGAAGGAAGAGGAAAGAATGAAGGAAAGAAAGACAGAATAAGAAGGAAGGAAGAGAGAAAAGGGTAGACACCCAAAGCAGCACTACATCGAGTGAGTGGATGGTGAGAAAAATCAGTCGACATAGAATCGACATTAAGTATATATTCCAATTATTTAACAACTTGCATTAAAATATCTCAAAATACTCCTTAAACCAGTGTATTTTTTTATTGTTTCCTTATCTGTGAACACTTGGAACTGCAAAAAACAAGAGGTAACTGTACAATTTAAGAAAAGGATTGTGAAGCAAAAGGACACTCCCTTATGCTCTAGGTTCCTCAGGATGTAGTCATCACTTCTACGCAAAGTAATGCCAGAACACATGGCAAGAGAAGATAACATTTCAGCTAGATGCTTTGGTTCACTGAACTCAAGAGCCATGAAGGTCAGTGAACGTCATTCATACAGCATTCAGTCATGGCATTTATTGGTTGCCAGTTACCAGTACAGTAGTTCATATAGGTATTGTAGTAGTAGGAGTCATTGGAGGAAGACCAAAAATAAGTGTTAGCCATTTTCAGTACTGATTGAACATTTTTTCAACAAATAATTTGTTAGATCAACCCACATAGAGTTAGAGTAGTTAATGGGAGCCATAATGAGCTAGGGAGTCATTGTCAAAAGACACTGAACTGTTCTGTTGCATACAAATTCCAGATGAGAACATAAATTCCAGATGAGAACATTGTTTATTTTGCACTAAAAAATTAAAACCAATTGCAAATAGAGAGAGAGAGAGAGAGAGAAAGGCAGATATCTGTGATTTGACGAATTTACAGTATCTTTACTTTTTTCCACAGCTGACTTTCTCAAATCATACAACATCTTTAAGCTGAATGATTACCTCGGATTTCGGACCCGACAACAATTCTGGGAAGAACCATCAGTGCGCCGTATCCTTGAAGGCATCAAGAATAAGGAGATAGACATGAAGAGTGCTGCTGAGTTATTAGGAGTTTCATACGGCACACTGTATGGTCGCTACAGAGAAGTGTTTGGATACCTCAAGCACTCATGGGTATGTGTTACAATATTTAGTCCATATGTTTATTGTTTTAATGGGAAATTGGGCTGCAGTGATACTGATGTGCTCTGTTTGGTCAGTATTTATGAATACAGCCATGTTAGAATATATATATATATATTGGATGATGGATGGATGGATTATATCCATCCATCCATCCATCCATCCATCCATTATCCAATCCTATGTCACCCCACAGAGAAGCATAGGAGCCCGGGGCTAGGCAAGTTGGTCCTGACATTTAAGATGTATGTATATATATACAGTATATATGTATATACAGTATATATTATATAAAGTGTGTGTGTGTATACAGTAGGCGCGGAAAGTGTTGACGCCATCTTAAAAAAAGAAAACATTCTTGTGGTTAGCAAGGGGAAACAAATAAATTAACACTCACCATTGAATTTAGTATTTACTGGCATTCCCCTTCACCTTTATTATCTTCTTAAGGCGTCTGGGGAGACTGATGGCGTAGTTTTGCAGAACAGATGGACTAAAACTGCTCCATAGCCGCAGCCTCAAGTTTAGGCAAAGATGATGTGTCCATACTACGCAGCTGCCGCTTCATGTGCGCCCATAAACTCTCAGTGGGTTTGATATCTGGGCTGTTTCCGGGACAGTCTCGAATAAAGGGAACCTCACAGTCTGTTAGCCACTGTTTCACTGACTTTGCAACATGTACAGGGGCAGAATCTTCCATAAATACTCTTGCCTTGGTTTTATCAAAAGAGTCACTTAAAACATCACATAAGAGCTCCAAATAATTGTTCTGGTTCACTTTTTCATTTGCAGGTAGAATTACCAACCTACCATAACCATAATATGTAAAGCAGGCCCAAGCCATGAGTGAGGCTGGGTATTTAACAAACTTGGAAGTGTACTTAGGATCCAGGGGGTCACTGCCTGGTTTGCGGTACACTCGTGATGAAGGGGTACCAGTGACAGTAAATGTTGACTCATCACTCCAAAGCACAGTTTTCCATTGCTCCTCACTCCAGGCAAGATATTTCTTACAAAAATTTACTCTCTTTTTCTTCTGAAGTGCAGTTAGCAGTGGATTTTTACGAGCACAAAAACTCCTGTAGCCCAGATCGTCATGCAACAGTTGCTGCACACTTCTGACAGACACATCTGCCAGCAACTGTGGGTTCTTTTCTTTTAAATCCCATGCTGTTAGCCTTGGATCCTTGCTAACTTGCCTTGAGATCAGCTGACGGGTCCTGAAGGTTGTCTTACGAGGTCTCCCTGGCTTGGGAACTGGAGTGGGAGGAATGGCCTCCCCACTGTCCTTGAACCGCTTCACCAGTCTCTGCACTGTCCTCAGTCTAACACCATCTGATTTGCAATAAATGGGAGTTTGTGGCCAGCTTTGTATAAAGTAATCACTTCCACATGTTTGTCCTTGCTTGTGGTTACTTTAGGCGTGATGAGAATGTGGTAGGTAACCAGATAACTGTGTTATTTGAGTCAAAACATGCCCTCGTGGTGCATCACACACAGAGACAATCCTCCTCCTGTGGCTGCCCAAACATTACTGAGCCTGCTCCTGTGGTGCCAAACCTATCAAGCAGGGTTGCCAGCTCCCGTTGAAAAAGCGTCAGCTCATTTCGCATCACAGGGGAGGGTAGTATTGACCCTACTTCACTTAACGTGAAAAAGAATGACGTTAGCAAAAAAACGTCAATACTTTCCGCGCCTACTGTATATATAAATAGAGAGGGAGAGAGGAAAATAGGAAGAAGTGGCTAGAGTGGTTACAGAACAGGGGTTCAGTTGAAATAAGAACTGAATATATTGAGAGCAAGAAGCACATTAGGCGGGGGTGCTCACCATCCACTCACTCGATGTACTGGTAGTGCTGCTTTGGGTGTCTGTCCTTTCCTCTCTTCCTTCCTCCCTCTTCTGTCTTTCTTTCCTTCATGCTTTCCTCTTCCTTCTGCCTACAGGTGACTTTACACTCCCTCTTCTGTCTTTCCTTCATTCTTTCCTCTTCCTTCTGCCTGTGGGTAACTCTACACTAAGTGACAAGCCAAATTATTTCCCGTACACCAGGAAGCCATTTACTGCATTGGTGGTATTAATACAGTAAAACCTCGATATAACAGACTTCAGTAGACCGGAATTCGCTTTTATCGGACTCGAGGAGCTACCGGACTAAACCCCTATACAGTAAACCCTTGATAAGCCGAACTTTTAGAAGCCGGAATCTTCATTTAGCCGAACTCAGGCCGAGACCATGTATGAAGTAGGCTGAAATGCAAAAGTAGGGGGAGAAATGGCGCCAAGCGGACTCGTGGCGCCAGTCCGCTGCTTGCTTTTGGAGACGGTAGTTGCGCCATTCTTACTGTCATTTAGTGCTGAACAGTGCTCTCCGTTTGCCTTCTGCCTTGCCATGGAAGTTCATAGCTTAAAAGAAGTGATACTGGCACCTTTAGTCGTAAAGGAATGAAGCTAAAAAAAAAAAAAATGTGCGCGTGTGACAGTGTAGTGATCATGATTAAAGTTCAGTACTATTATTACTGAAAGTGTTACATTGCAGTCTATTACAGTGATTACATTTAAGTTTAGTTCTTAATACAGAGTGAAATAAATACTGGGTACTGTTTAGAATTTACGGTACAGTATGAACTCAACCACCTCCACCACCTCTGTCTCTAAAACAAAACAAACTGCCAAAGAATCTACTGCTTCTAACGAAAGGTGTTACACTGCAGTCTATAATAGTGATTACAATTAAGTTTAGTTCTTAATATAGAGTGAAATAAATACTGGGTACTTTTTAAAGTGTGAGTTAAACCACCTCCACCACCTCCGTCTCCAAAACAAAACAAACTGCCGACGATCTTCTGCCTCTGACGAAAGGCAAATTATGTGCACTGAATTCTTTCTTTTTTGTCTTTATTAATTTATACACTGTATATGCTCCCTTACTTTAGTGTTAAGAAGACAGGTAATAAGTATTGTTATTGCAATTGGGGGGGGGGTGAAAATCCATCTCCAACACACATTACCGTCAGTCGGTACTGCCTCTGTGAATGATTTCCTACCAATTAACCACTTCAGTACTGTGATGTCTATTTCTACTTTATTTATGCTTCCTCCAGCCAATTTTATGGCACTCAAGACTGGACTCATACTGAAGGGGCTAACGAAGGCTGTACCAACCCCCGTGCACTTCCACAGATCCAACATACACTGACTAAAATTGTCTGGTGGCAGCAAGAACAAAATGAAAATACACCCAGCACTGAAGGGGTTAAATGTATATTAAATGCACTATATTGTTTTTTGTCATAACTAATTTATTTATATATGCTTCTTTAATTTAGTGTTGAAAGGACAAGTACTAGGTATTGTCTTAGCAATTTTGGGGGGTGATAATTCGGTAATTTAGCAATTTTGGGGGGTGAAAATTCGGTAAGCCGGAAAATTCGGTAATTCGAACCAGGGTAGAGCCCCATATAGTTCGGCTTATCAAGGGTTTACTGTATATCGGAAAAAGTCCGATATAGCCAGAAAGCAGTCCGGACTGCCTGACAACTTCAGCTATGTTCACCACAATAAGACAAGTAAAAGACATGTTTTTCAGTGCACAGTACAGTATTATTATACCATTTGATTAATGTAGTGAAGGTATAACACAGTACGATACTGCAATGGTGGTGAAAACTACCGATGCAATCCGGACTAATGTCTGATATATCTGAAAAAGTCTGGATTAGCAGGGGTAAGTCCGGATGTTGCTTTTATCGGAAAATCGCATATTTCGGACTGGCCTGAGCCCCAATTAGTCTGTTATAGTGAGGTCTTACTGTACAGTCAAATTATGGCACCTGATGGTTTAGTGAGTAATGAAGGTACTCCAGTCAGATTGAGCCAGTGCAAGTTTATATTCAAGGGGTGGTATGCCACTCAGGGATGAGTGAGGCTGGTCATTCTCATGTAGTAGTAGTAGTAGTAGTTGTTCCCTAGGCAGTCTGGCCGAACAGCCCCGAGTCCCTGTGGAAGGCCACGGCTGAGACTGGGCTTTCCCACAGAGCTCTCAAGGAGTGTATCTTGTGTTGTTGGCATGGGTGAATGTGTGCAATGCAGTCTTCCATAATGTGCTAAATACTATGGGATGCTGTGTTACATCTTGGACAGGCGTCAGTGACGGAGTCATCCAGCCACTTCTGATAACTTAGAGGGCTGGATCATGCCCACATCTCAGCTTGGCCAGGTGGACCCTGTCCTTACGAGGGAGATAGGATTCAGGAGGATGGATATCAGGAGGCCATGGATGCAGCTGTGTGTAGTCTTTAAGTGACTGAATGGAGCGGCGAGTGATTTGTGTGTGGATATGCTTCTGGAAGCTGGTTTGAGGCGGGCGAGGGGGAGAGATGACAGTATTTGTGTATGATATCGTGTGCTGGGTGTTGTTTTGATGTTCCTTGGTGTATGTGAGATGCTGCCATGTAGTGTAGTGGATGTTTTGGGTTTGTGGAGGCTGCAGCGAGAATTTGGGTGCCTCTCATGTCTAGATGATCTTTGACTTTGAGGACTTTGGTTTCTTGGTGTAGGTGGTCTGTGGGTGTAGTAGCTGTGCAGCCTGTGGGTGTAGTAGCTGTGCAGCCTGTGATTATTTTTAGAGCTTTGTTCTGTATGATCTGAAGAGTGTTTTAGTGAGGTTAGGTGTCCAAGCAGGGCTTGCATAATTCATCACTGAATGTATATGTTTGCATACTGTGGTGGTGGTTTCTTTGTTGTGTCCAAATGTTGTATGGGCAAGTGACCTGAAGGCATTGAGTCTTGGTGTTAATTTACTTTTTATGTTTGTGATGTGTTGTTTAAATGACATTGAGAATGAAAGTAATGCAAGTATAAGTGGCTGGGGAATGGCTGGGAGAAGGAGGGGTGTGGGAAGAGAGGAAGAAATCAGTAGGATGGAAGTTGTGGAAGCATTGAAGAAAGTTAGAATGGGGAAAGCCCCAGGAATTGATGGAGTGTGTGGTGATATGTTGAAGTATGGGGGAGAGATATAATTGAAGTAGTGCAGATTGGCCTGGAAGGAAGGTAGAGTCTGGAGGATTGGATGTCAGGTATAATTATTCCCCTGTACAAAGGAAAAGGGGAGAAAGAAGTGTGTGGTAATCATAGGGGCATTTGCCTTCTTAGTGTAATAGGAAAAGTATGTGGTAGGGTACTTATTGACAGAGTTAGGGAAATAACAGAGGAATTAGTTGGAGAAGAACAGGGAGGTTTTAGGGAGGGAAGATGTGGTGTAGATCAGATATTCATTCTTAGATCTTTAATGGAAAAGTTTCTAGAGAAGGGAAAGAAGTTGTATGCAGCCTTCATGGATTTGGAGAAAGCATATGACAGGGTGGATAGACAAGGATTGTGGAAAGTATTAAGAATATATGGCGTAGATGGGAAGTTGCTGTAGGCCGTGAAGAGTATGTATGAGGGTGCAAAGGCTGTGGTGCGTGTGGATGGTGAACTGAGTGAATTTTTCCATTTGAGGGTTGGATTGAAACTAGGATGTGTCATGTCTCCATGGCTCTTCAGTCTGTATATGGATTGGATTATAAAAGAGATACAAGGTAGGGCAGTGGATGTTGGGCAGCCCTAGCGAGAGAGGGCAGTGTTTGGAAACTCCCTGTACTGTTGTTTGCAAATGATACTGTGTTGTTGAGTGAAGATGAAGGGGAGCTGCACGGCTTGGTAGATGAGTTTAGGAGAGTGTTTAAGAAGTGGAATCTAAAGGTGAATGTAGGGAAGAGTAAAGTGATGGTCTTTGAGAGAGGTGAAGTCAGTGAATGTACAGTGAGATTGGATGGGGAGGATATGAGAATGTTAGGGCATTTAAGTACTTGGGTAGTGTGATGAGTAAGGATGGAAGTTTAGAGGGTGAAGTGATTGAAAGGGTGCAGCAGGGAAGAAAGGTTGCTGGTTCCTTGAAAGCAGTGATAAGAAACAGGGAAGTGAGCAATGGAAGTGAAGAAGCTGCTACATGACAGTATTGTAATACCAACTCTAACATATGGAAGTGAAGCTTGGACCCTGTTGGAAGGACTGAAGTCAAGAGTGAGAGCAGTGGAAATGAGTTAATTGAGAGGAGCATGTGGAGTCACATGGAGAGAGAGACTGACAAATGAGGAAGTGAAGGAGTGTTGTTGTGTGGATGTGGATGTGGTAGGAAGCATTAGGAGAAACACATTAAGGTGGTTTGGCCATGTGGAAAGGATGGAGAGTGAGAGATTGACGAGGAGAGTGTATGTGAGTGAGTTGGAGGGGGGGAGAGGGAGGGGGAGGCCAAGGATGAGATGGAAGGATGGAGTGGGGAGGTATATGAGAGAGGGGTGTGTGAGCTGGGAGCAGGGCAGTGAAATGGCGGGCGACAGAGCGACATGGAGGCGATTTGTTTGTGGCCACCCCTTATGAGATTAAGGCTTCTGGTGATATATAAATAGATAGTGTGTGTGATAGGGGAGTGTTGTTTTTGGTGAGGTGTGGAATGTGACTGTGTTCTGCTGTTGAGTTTGTGAGAAGGGTCACTGTAGATTTGGCTGGGGCTATTTTGAGCCTGTTTGTGGTAAACCATTCATGTAGTGTGTTGAGATAAGGTTGGAGGATGTGTGCGGCTGTGTTTGCGTTCTGGTGTGTACATGTAAGTGTTATGTCGTCTGCATAGGAAGCTACGTATATCTGTGGTGTGTGGGGTGTGGGTATGTCGTGCTTGTATAGGTTAAAGAGTGTTGGGGACAAAACGGATCCTTGGGGGACGCTATTTGTGAAGTTTCTGATGTTCGAAGACTGACCGCCATATGTTACATGTGCACATCTGCCTGCTAAGTGATTTGCCAACCATCTTTTTGTGTTATTGTGCATGTTTATGTTGATTAAATGTCAGGACCAACTTGCCTAGCCTCGGGCTCCTTCGTTCCTCTTGGGGCAACACAGGATTAGATGTTGATGATGATGCAGGGAAGATTTCCCATGAAGGGGTTCATGAAGGCTCTTTTTAACCCATCTAGTTTAGAGACTTCGGAGCTGAAATGCATTATCTTGAGGTACCAAAAATAAACGTACATCACTGAATTAAGACTTAAAATATCTTCATGTTATCTTGTGCATAAAGCATATATGAGTGTGGGTTTCATTTAGTTAGAGAGTAATATTTTCTTTCAGTTTAATTCCCTTGTGGGACCCATGTTTCCTCAAGAATGATGATAAAGCTACCTATACATCATGACACTGCAGTGTTTCTTTTATTCCTTAACTAGCTTAAAAGTCCACAGGGAGTGCGGACTTTTAAGCTAGCTTCTGCGGAGGGTAGCCCTCAGTTGAGTTCTTCAAATCACAAACTCCGTGGAACTTCAGTTGAGTTGAGTTCTTCAAATCACAAACTGTTCAAGCACCAGATGGGCAGATTTTCAATCCTGGGATTATCCTGATTCCAAAAAGGTATAATATGTCTATGTTGAGCAAGTGTGTCCCGAGTTAGAGGGGTTTCAGACACACGGATGGACAGACAGAATTTCACAAACTGTTCAAGCACCAGATGAAGGGCAGATTTTCAATCCCGGGATCATCCTGATTCCAAAAAGGTATACTATATCTATGTAGAGCAAGTGTGTCCCGAGTTAGAGGGATTTCAGACGGATGGACAGACAGAATTTGCCGTTTATTTATATAGCTGTTTCCTTTACGTCAGTTGTTTATGTTTTATTCCAAACAGCCCAAAGAATACACACTTATCAGCCAGACATCTGATACATGCCTTCCAAACTGACCACTTCTTAAAACACAGCAAAATCTATGTCAGAGCTGTTCTGCTGTTTGATGAGTGTTGAAGTGTTTTGAAGCAAATGCGAAGTTGTTGATGTTGGAAAGAGATGCCTTCATGAGGTGGCACAGATATAACTAGGTGGCTTTAGTATTTGGTTATACACCCATACCCCGATTCCCGATGATTCACTGGACCGAACAGAAGAAATAGTGGAACATTCTCACAATCCGAACATTCTTAATGGCCATCGCCTCGCTAGTCCTACACCCCACCACTCCCTAAGTTTAAAACAAGCATGTCCCAATGAGGATGTGGTGGTTCAGGAGGCTCTCCTGGTCCTTCCTCCATCCTCTCTCTTCTTCTCCATCCTCCACCACACTGAGCAATGCCAGGCATGTCTCTCTCCCCATCCCCCTGCCCTCCCCTACCCCTGGTTGTCTCCCTCCCTATCCCCCCACCTTCCCCCACCCCTGCATGTCTCCTGTGTGTGTGTGAGTGTGTGTGAGAGATGGGGGGGGTGGCAGTAGGGCAGTTTGGCTTTCTTATCTCCTTCCCTATCCCCCCCACCCTTCCCCACCCCTGCTTGTCTCCCTCTCCAGCCCCCCACCCTCCCCCTTCCCCACTTGTCTCCCTTCCCATCCTCCATTTGTCTCCCCCCAGTCCCCCCACCCTCCTCCACCCCTGCTTGTCTCCCTCCAGTTCCCCCGCTCGCCACCACCCCACCGCTGCTTGTCTCCCACCTTGTCCCCCGCCCACCCTCACCCCCACTTGGCACACTGCCAGCTGCTTGCCTTGCTGTCATTTGCCCTGAAACATTTTTCAACACTGTGCGGCCCACCACCATACCTTCCTGCATGTGATGTTTAATCTCATGTTTTAGCAGTAGTATTGTTTATGAGGATAACATTACCTCTGGTATTTCTGTGTCAGTCTCTTTGGACTGAATAAGGTATATAAGAGTTTGGGTTTGGGCTTGGAACACATCTCTGGCTTTTCTTCACTATCTTATGAGGAAAATTGCTTCGATATTCGACATACTGACTGAACACTCTCACCGGTACGCAGCACTGCTCGATATTGGAGTATGGGTGTACAAAGATTCCTGGAATAGAGGGTGGCAGACTGCAGAAGACTGGCGTCTTTAACCCATCCTGATGAGTGTGGGGCCATAGCAGCTAAGTTGTCAGTGTAGTGCACAGTAGCACAAGGTTTGCTGCCAAAGGATGGTGTTGAGGATGGATAGATCATGGAAACTCATGGAATGCCACTGGGGAGTATTCTGAAATGCCTTCATGAGGTAGCACAGATATAACTAGGTGGCTTTGGTACTTGGTTAAATAAATATTCCTAGATAAGAGGATGGTGCACTGCAGAAGAATGGCATCTTTAGCCCGTCCTGATGAGTGTGGGGCCACAGCAGCTAAGTTGTCTGTGTAGTGCGCACAGTAGCACAAGGTTTGCTCAGAAGGATGGTGTTTAGGATGTGTAGATCTTGGAGGAAACTCATGGAATGCCACTGGGGAGTATTCTGAATTTGTATTTGTGTATTTTGTTATGTACTCGGGCTTCTCTGCTTGATAGAATGTTGGTTAGCAGTTTCTTGTCATTGTCTTAGATGTTTGTGGAGGGTGTATGCAGGGCCGAGGAGAGAGAGGGGGCAGCTGGGGATAATCCTTGGGGCCCGGCTCTGAGGGATGCCTGCACCCTCCAAGATAGTGTTAAGGGGGAGGTTCAGTGACACTGGATTTCTAAAGATAATATATAAAAGGAAGCAGGAATAATTATATCTAAACACATTAAAACAAGGCTATGTATAACATTCATAGTACAGAGTTGTATACAGTATTACAGTATTTTTGTCATACTGAGGGGGGCTGAGGGATGTAAAGAACCTCTGACCTGCCATCTTCTGTTTTAATCTCCAATAAACTTATCAGTCAGAAATGCATATACAGTACATAAACAAATACAGTAATCTCTCTACTTTAGGGATGACCACTATCCGGTTACCTCACTGTTCGGACATTGTAGGCTGATGGCCAAAACCCCAAAATGTCCAAAAATTGCAAAAAAAAAAAAAAAAAAAAAAAAAAAACGAACAAAATCCGATTTTTAAAAACTCCATCGGTTTGAATTTCCCGCACACGCCGACCTGTTCCCTTCCCACACTCTCCCTCTCATGTTAGCTTTCTCTTAACCCCCGTGAAGAGTGGACGGTTGTCAGATCGTTCGCGGTATTTTCGTTCTTGTTTAAACAATCATAATTCACAGTGCTAAGGATTAAGTGTAGTTAAACACTGGATTACTGGACATGCTTCAAGAGCAATTATGACCACTGTAAAAACCTTAGAGGTGAGGGTAATATTCGTTAACAACCATCATGGACATGTAAGTACACTGTCAGCTGCTAAATATTTTCCCATAATCACTTCTAAATCCTCATTCTCTGGTTACATTTTATTTACTTCATGCTTTGTGTCCCATATTTGAGTGCACAGGCTGTGAAAGAGGTGATTTTCTCAGTGATTACCATGTCTCTTACATACGTTCACTGTCTAGTCAACTGGTGAACATTTTTGCTCTACACACCTCTAAATCATAATTTTTCTGGTTACATTTTATTTACTTCATGCTTTGTGTCCTATATTTGAGTGCACAGGCTGTGAAAAAGGTGATTTTCTCAGTGATTACCATGTCTCCTACATACGTTCACTATGTAGACAGCTGGTGAACATTTTTGCCCTACTCACCTCTAAATCATAATTTTCTGGTAACAGTTTATTTATTTGATGCCTTGTATCCTATATCTTAGTGCATAAGATGTGAGAAATGATGATTTTCATAGTGACTGCCATGTCCGTTACTTACTTACACTAAGCTTCCAACTCGTGAACACCTATGCCTTACATACCTCAAAATCATAATTTTTTGGTTAAAATTCGATTAATTCATGCTTTATGTCCATTATTTATGTGAATGGGGTCTTGAATAAGTGCTATGCATGTCCGGTAGGGAGGTAGGTAGGTGGTGATTTAGGTTAGGTTAGGATCAAGAATGACTGGTGCTGTTGGTGAACAGTGAACACCTTTGCCATACCAGACTCTTAATCATCATTTTTTTGGCAACAATTTATTTATTTGATGCTT
>JAGKTI010007992.1:21906-34983 GCA_018397915.1 Birgus latro | reverse complement strand
CCCTTCTATATTCAGCCTTTATTCCATCCTCTTGTAACTTTTCTACCCTCCTTGTAACACATACTTCCTCCTGTCTTTCCCTTCTTCTCTTCCTCCATCTTGTTTGGACTCTGATTCTCGCCACCACCAAGTGGTGGTCAGAAAGTCCACTCCCCCAACCTCTATATACTCTTGCATCCATTACACATCTTCTCATCCTTTCATCATTATATTTAACAATATAGTGCCCCATGAATCTTCACTCCCTCCTGAGTCTTATTCCTCCCAGTTCACCTCTTTACAATTAAAATCAACCATCAGAATTATGCTGCGCTTTTCTCAATCACTTTCTGTAGATAACTAACCACGTCCGACAATATCTAGTATTCTTCGTCATTCCATGCCCTTGTCTTAGGAGGAACATATACTACTGCCATGTCTCTCTTGCCATTTTCCCCAGTTTCTAATTTCATATTTATCACTTCAGCCCTACCCTCTCCCAGTTCCACAGTATTGACATTTATGTGGTTCTTCATGTGCTATCATCACTCATCCTGTTTTTTCTTTTCTGTCTCTTCTCCACAGTTTGTATTTACCATCTCCCATACGGAAATCAATATCCTCTCTTAACTTCTCAACAAAGCGCATAACATCTGGTTCATGTACCCTCAAGAAATTGTTGATTTCTAACCTTGCCAATATTAAACTATCAACATTAGTATATGCCACTTTCAAACTTTTTTGTTGTTTTTCATTCCCTCTTCTCTCCCTCTCTCTGTCGGTACCATAACTCTCCACTAGAACACTGTCTTCTCTTCTTCCGTTCTCTGTTCTTTTTTTTTTTCTTTGCTTCCTTTACTAGCTCCTTTATTTTAGCTCTGTCACCATCACTTGCATCTTTCCTTATCCAAACATTCTTGAACTCCTCTTTGTTTGATAATTTCCACGTTCTGTTGATGATTTCATTTACCATTACCCGAGACTTAATCTTTACTTTAAGTGGCCTTGCCCCTCCTTCCTCTTACTTTCCTAACCTAAACACTTCTTCAATCTCTTCTTGAACTTCGTTGTTACCCTCCATAACTACTGATACTATCACTTTAACCTTACTCAGTTCTTCTGTTTCCCTTTCTGATCTTACTGTCATACGTTTTTCTTTTACTCCTGAAATTATTCCACATTCTTTTCTTGTTTGTTATGTCCCTGACAAAAGATTCTCTACTTCTTTGTACCCACCCAAACCACTTCCTTCTCCACCTTTTCCTTGCTTTGTTGTTCTATAATCTTTCAAATCTATATTTCCTTCCTCTTGAATTTTCTTCCACTCCTTGTGATGCTCCTTGATTCCTTTAATGTGTTCATCTTGCATTCTTGATTTTGGTTCATGCTCATCTTATTTAGTTTTCATTCTGTCCCTTTCTTCTTCTAACCTCCAATTTTCCCTTGAGCTGTTTTGTTTCATGTGAGGCAGATTTATTACTCACTTTTAATTCTGTAACTTCTCTCTTTTGTTCAGCACTGTGTGTGTGTGTGAAGGGATGCCATGCTGGTCAGTGTTTCCTGTGCATCCATTCTTTTACAGAATGAAAATCCATTAAATGAACAGAACATTTGGCTAGCTCAAGATGGTCCTTAAAACCAAAATTCGTTAAAAGAGGGTTCAATATTGAGGGTTTACTGTATATACAGACCATCACAATCATCATCATCTTGCTACTGACCTTGTTCAGAGTCTTCTAATGACTGTACTGCTATGTCTGGTGGCTGCAGGTTGTGATCCAACAACACCTTCAATATCTCTGATTTTTGCTGGGTCAAGCCTTCAATCTCAGTCTGGGTGGGGAAAAAAATCATTCACTAATAAATGAAGTAGGTGGGATCCAGAAATGAGAAAGATAATGTTGTGGCCCCAACCTCATCTGACCAAGAATCTAACATATTGCAGGATGAAAATACCCTTCTGCAGTCCATCAGTCTCCTCTCAGGGGTTAGGATGTAAACTGATGGATGTTTGTATAACCAGGCAATGAAAAAGCTCAGATATATCTGTGACTCTTCATGAAAGGCATCCCATTCCAACACCAAATAGAAAAATGATGAACAAAAGTAGGAACTGCCAAGAAAATTCCCACTGATATGGGTTATGTATAAACTAGCTAATCATTTATACCCACAAAATTTGCAGATCCACATGATGTGCTTTAATGACTAACAGCCATATACTTAACACAAAGAGAGTCCTTACATTGGTCACTCTTTTACTCAATAAGGAAAGCACAGGAAAGCCCTGAAATTTTACTTGGCATGCTAAGAGTATATTAAGGGAAAGAGGGTAGTTGATAGCCATATATATATATATATATATATATATATATATATACATATTTGATGCTAGGAAGAATGAACCAAAGGCTAGGAGCCCGGAAACCATTCCTTCCAATAAAAACTTAAAACAATACAAGAGAGAGCCAAATTCAAGATCCAATCGTTTCGTGATGCCTGGACACACTGTGTTTAAAAGAGTGGAGATCATAGGAAGTAGGAAATACAGACAGAGGGAGACAGTTCCAGAGATGACCTGTTGCATAAATGAAGGACTGGAAGTAATGGTTAACTCCTGCATTAGAGAGTTGGACAGAAAAGGGATGGGAGTTTGTTGCTAGAAAGTGTGCTACGTGCCCGTCATAGAGGTGGGGGGATGCAAGCATACAGTTCAGAGGAGCAGTGGCCATTGAAGTAAAGACAGAAAAGAGATAAAGATGCAACAGTGTGGCGAAGAGACAGAGGTTGAAGGGAGCCAGTAAGAGGAGGAGAGTTGATGAGACGAAAAGCCTTTGCCTCCACCCTATTGAGAAGAGCTGTATTTGGGGAGCCTCCCCACACACGAGAGTTGTACTCAACACAGGGGCGAATAAAACCCGAGTATAACCTTAACAACTGTGCAGGGGTAAAGAAGGTACAGAGTCGGCTTAGCACACCTAATCTCTTGGAAGCAGATTTTACAAGAGATGTAATATGATCTTTCCAGGATAAGTCACGAGTGAATAAAACCCCAAGCATGTTCAAGGATGAAGCAGGATTAAGCTGGATATTATTAAACATCAGTGGGTACTCCAGTGGAAGATTTTGCCGTACTCCCTCTTCTGTCTTTCTTGCCTTCATTCTTTCCTTGTCCTTCTGCCTGTGGGTGACTCTACACTAAGTGACAAGCCAAATGGTTTCCTGTACACCAGGAAACCATTTACTACGCTAGGTGGTAACCATATAACCAAATTTTGGTGCCTGGTGGTTTAGTCAGTTATTACAGAGCTCCAATCGGATTGAGCCAGTGAAGGTTTATATATCCAAGGGGTGGTTGGGATTTATTGCTCACGTAATGCCATTCAGGGATGAGTGAGGCTGGTCACTCTCATCTTAAATGTCAGGACTAACTTGCCTAGCCCCGGGCTTCTACGCTCCTCTGTGGGACGACATAGGATTGGATAAAGAATGAATGAATGACAGGTGTAAGAACTGAGTCTTTGACGCATCAAAAACAACAAGATTATTTTTACCCCAGTCAGACATTAAGTATGCCATAGCCTCATCCCTTGTTTGTTGAAGTAACTGCTGAGATGGACATTGCAGGAACCGAATGGAAAGGTGAAGGGTGGAATCATCAGCATACGAGTGGATAGGGTTAGATGGACAGCTTAGAAGGTCACTGATGAATAAAAGGAAGAGAGTTGGTGAGGGGACAGAACCCTGAGGAACACCACTGTTCACAGATCTAGGAGAAAAGCGATGGCCATCTACAACAGCAGCTATAGAATGACCAGAAAGGAAGCTAGAGATGAAGGCACAAATAGAAGGATAGAAACCATAGGAGGGCAGTTTGGAAATTAAAGATTTATGCCAGACTCAATCAAAAGCCTTAGAGATGTCAAGTGCAAAGGCAAAGCTTTCGCCATAGTCCCGAAAGGAGGATGACCAGGAGTCTAAAAGGAAGGTGAGAAGATCGAAGGTGGAGCATCCCTGACGGAACCCATACTGACGATAAGAAAAAAGGTTGTGATGCGATAGATGCTCTAAAATTTTTCTGTTAAGAACCGACTCGAAAACTTTTGAGACACAGGATGTTAAAGGAATTGGACGATAGTTAGAGGGTTGGGAATGGTCACCATTCTTTGGAACCGGCTGAATGAGGGCAAACTTCCAGCAAGAAGGAAAGGTACAAGTTGATAGACAAAGGCAAAAGAGTTTACCTAGGCAGGATGTAAGCACAGACGCACAGTTCTTGAGGACAACAGGAGGGACTCCATCAGGCCCATATGCCTTGTTAGTATTGAGGCCAGTGATGGCAGAAAGTACATCAGCTGAGGAAACTTTAATGTCATGAGGAAGTCAGAGGGGGGAAGTAATGGAGGAACAGCACTGGAATCGTCTAAGGTGGAACTGGAGGAGAAAGTCTGAGCGAAGAGATCAGCTTTATCAGTAGAAGAAATAGCTACGGAGCCATCAGAGTAGAAAAGAGGTGGGAAGGATGATGAGGTAAAGTTGTTAGAAAGGTTTTTGGCAAGGTGTCAGAAGGAGCGGGAAGAATTCGAGTTGGAGAGTTGAGAGCATTTAGTAAGGATGAAATTATTTTTAGCAGAGCGAAGGACAGACTTAGCACGATTCCGGGAAGAAACATAAAAAAGATGTAATTCAGGGGTAGGTTGGCTCCGGTACCTTTTATAGGCCCTCTCCTTGTTGCAGACAGCATTAGGACAAGCATGATCAAACCAAGGCTTTCTCACATTAGTCAAAGGATATGATCATTCCTACCTGCCTGAGGAACAGTTGATATGCTGGAAGAGCTTTAAGCAGACTAAAGTGGGAGATGCCATGACTATTCTCCCTAAAGATGATGTCTGTCATGACAAACTAAGATGATTCCCTGTCACCTATTTATATATCAGTACTGTTCTTATTTGTGTGTGTGCTTTATAAACTTTAACAACAATAAACCTTTCAGTCAATACTTATGTTGTAAATATGGTAACTTTTACTACAGTCATTAGAGTTATCAACAGGATGCTGCTTTTAAATACTGAAATGTTATTAAATGAATGGTATTAGAAAGGGGGGTGGGGGCAGGAGGAAAACAATATAGTTTGCAGTGTCTGACATTAAAATATTTTTGGCCATCTAAGATGATATAATACTTTCATGACATGTCATGGTTTGACCTGTGCTAAGAATGGTGTCTTTCTTTATATATGAGATATTAACATGTACCAGTATATTACAGTAATCCCTCTACTATCCGGACACCTCACTATTCGGACATAGTGGGTGGGCTGATGGCTGAAACCCCCAAATTGGGGGAGGGGGAGGTCTGATTTTTCCCGACCGCGTCAGTTTGAATTTCCCGCCCGCGCTGACTAGCTCCTTTCCCGCTCAATCTCCCTCCTACTAGTTCTGTCTCAACTCCCGTGAACAGTGGATGGCTGTCCGCTTGTTTGTGGTATTTTCGTTCTTGTTTAAATAATCAAAAGTCACAGTGCTAAGGATTAAGTGTAGTTAAACACTGGATTACTGGACATGCTTCAAGAGCAATTATGACTACTGTAAAAACCTTAGAGATGAGAGTATACAACAATCATGGACTGTAAGTAAACATTGTCAGCTGCTAAATATTTTCCATAATCACTTCTAAATCCTCATTCTCTGGTTACATTTTATTTACTTCATGCTTTGTGTCCCATATTTGAGTGCAAAGGCTATGAACAGGTGATTTCCTCAGTAATAATCATGTCTGCCTTACTCACCTCAAAATCATTTTTGGGATAAAATTTGATTAATTCATGGTTTGTGCCAATTATTTATGTGAATGGGGTCTTAATTAAGTGCTATGCATGTCCAGGAGGGAGGTAGGTAGGTGGTTTTCTGATTTAGGTTAGGTTAGGTTAGGGTCAAGAGTGACCGGTGCTGTTGGTGAACAGTGAGCACCTTTGCCATACCTAACTCTTTTTCTGGTAACAATTTATTTATTTGATGCTTTGTATCCCATATTTTAGTGCATAAGATATGAGAAATGATGATTTTCATAGTGATAGCCACGTCCAATACTTACTTACACTAAGCTGCCAACTCGTGAACACCCCTGCCTTACTCACCTCAGATTCATCATTTTTGGGTTAAAATTCAATGAATTCATGCTTTGTGTCAATTATTTATGTGAATGGGGTCTTAATTAAGTGCTATGCATGTCCGGGAGGGAGGTAGGTAGGTGGTTTTCTGATTTAGGCTAGGTTAGGTTAGGGTCAAGAATGACTGGTGCTGTTGGTGAACAGTGAACACCTTTGCCATACCCAACTCTTTTTCTGGTAACAGTTTATTTATTTGATGCTTTGTATCCCATATTTTAGTGCATAAGATGTGAGAAATGATGATTTTTATAGTGATTGCCACATCCGATACTTATTTACACTAAGCTGCCGACTCATGAACATCTATGCCTTACTTACCTCAAAATCATCATTTTTGGGTTAAAATTCAATTAATTCATGCTTTGTGTCCATTATTTAATGCATATGGTGTGAGAAAGGGTGATTTTCATGGTGATTTCCATGTCTGATACTTACTTACACTTGCTGGCAAGTTGTGAGCACCTATGCCTTACTCACCTCTAAATCATAATTTTTTGGTTAAAATTCAGTTAATTCATGCTTTGTGTGCATTATTTATGTGAAAGGGGACTTCAATAAGTGCTATGCAGGTCTGGTAGGGAGGTAGGTAGGTGGTTTTCTGATTTAGGTTAGGTTAGGTTAGGGTCATGAATGACAAGTGCTGGAGCTTCAGGGCCAATATCCAGACATGACCAATATCCGGACATGCCTTTGGCTCCATTATGTCGGATAATGGAGGGATTACTTCCTTACAAAACAGAGTGAACATGACAAGGATAATGTACAAAAGTGGCATAAACATATCAGTCATCCTACTGATTGAAAAATGAGCTTGCCCCTGACCAAGTACTCCATAAGGAATGGAACACTGATTTGAACAACAAACAATTCAGTTGCACTGTAAACTTGCCTTGCATTTTCAGCATGTTAAAATATTTGTTATATAAGTTATTTACATTATTCTATATTTTCTGCTGATACAGGGCTGCTTTATTATGAATTATTAAAAACAAGGTTTGTAAAAATCACAGCATGCCTCTCCTTTAAATTTTTGGAACAACCCTTAGAACGAAATTATACCCTACTTAAACTCTCATCATACTATTTTAATATAGGGGTCTTAAGAAAGACTCTAAATTAGCTTCAAGCATATGGTCATAAGTCACTCATAATACTTGTGGGACAGAGACATTTCTTTCCATATTTTGTGTTAAAAAATGGTTACAACATCTGTCAGGTGTATCTTCATCAATACTTGATCCATCTGTTTCTAAGCTTCATCAAATCTTTAGTCCTGGAGATGGATGCCTTCCTGTGGTGGCAATGGTACTGTATACCCTTCCCTCAGCTTCCCCCCTGTCCCCCATAAGGAGGATTATAGAGAGTAAGAGAAGATCATATTCAGTCACCAGACCACTACAATCAAATCCACATCAGCCTGGAATCACCAACACCACTACAGCACCATCCACAAAAGCAATTAGTCTTTTTACTTCCTCAACTTCCATAACTTGCTCCTTATTCTTTACGACATGGAGAGTATGTTTTCTCCCATTTGTCTGTTTGTTTTTGTTAGTTTGTTTGTTTGTTTGCAGGACTACTCAAAAACTAAAAGAGAAATCCATCCATCATCTAAACCTGTGTTGCCCATGAGGAGCATAGGAACCTGGGGAAAGGCAAGCTGGTCCTGACAGTAAGATTATATGACCAGCCACACTCATCCGTGAGTGGCATAATCATTTCATTTCGTTTTTGAAGGCTCCAACATGCTTGCATGCATTGGTCTTGGTCACCTAATGGTGGCTCTCAATGCTGCGCGATCTCTGACAGCTTCCCTGTTTGGTCCCTTAACCCTGTGGTCACACTCAATGACCTCGTCCTAGGTCTTTTTCAGTCTACCTTTCACTACCCTACCCCCAACATTAACACTTCTCACTTTCTGCACCCAATTATCATCCCTCATCTTCTCCACATGCCCAAACCATCTCAATCTACCTCTCCTCACCACAACACCAATACACTCCAGTCCCATTCTACCTTTCAACTTTTCCACTGTAACCTAGCGACCCCAGGCCTTGCACTCAAGGACGCACTGTACATCCACCTAATCACTGCCATTTCTGTACGTTTGAGCCAGCAAACATCCTCTTCCTTTACTGCCCAGGTCTCACTACCATACAGCATTACACTCCTAACATATGCTGCATACAAAGATCCCTTACCACATAGGAAGAGCCCTTCTCCATGTCAGGAAAGGCGACAACTCCCTGAACTTTTTCCAACCACTCCTCACTCTAGCCACAGAGCTAGCTCGTGCCCCACCTCCAGTATGGAACATGTCTCCCAAATAACAAAACTCTTCCACACACTCAAGAGACTTACAGCAAGTTCAATCTTTTCACGCCTGACAATCTCCACATGGTCTCCCTGACAAACTGCACACATGAAATCAGCATTATCTTGCAGTCTACCTCTAATGCCACTACATCTCTTATGCACCCTCTTATCACCACTACTGCACAAGACGGAATTACTTCCCATGATCGTGACAAATCGCACATGGCCACTCCCCTCTTCTTTGACAGCACCATCCCCAGCCTTAGATACCATCATTTTTGTTTTATCTGCATTTACTCTTATGCCCTTGTGTCCCATACCAACTCTACACTTCCTAAATCTCTCCTCTGCCTCCCTTTCATTCTCTGCAACTAACACCAAATCATCAGCATACATCTCCCAAGGGAGTCCATTTTTGAAGTCACATGAAAAGGCTTCAAGTACCATGATAAACAACAAGGGGCTCAAGACTGACCCCTGATGCATACCAACATTCACGGAAACTCATCGCTCAAATCTCCATTCACTCTTACCTGGGAGTGAGCACCCACATACATGGCCATAACGACCCTAACCAGCCACTCCTCAATCCCAAGCTTTCTCATTGCCCACTTCACCACCTCTCTGCAGACTCTGTCAAAGGCCTTCTCCAAATCAACAAAAACAAGGCACAGCTTTCCTATATATTTTTCCTGAAGCTGTCGAACAATGAATATGGCATCAGTGGTCCCTCTGCCTGGCATAAACGCAAACTGCATCTCATCAATATTCACTCTTTCTCTAATCATACCTTCTAGACTCTCTCCATTACCTTCATTATCTGGCCTAAAAGCTTTATGCCTCTGTAATTTCCTCTTTCAAGGACATACATAACCCTTCCCCTTGTACACATTTACAATTGCACTCTTCTGCCAATCATCTGGGACAACACATTTATATATAATCGTATTTACCAGGTCAGTGACTAACCTCACTCCTATATCTCCTGAGGCTTTCGACATTTTAGCAGTGAGCAATAAACCCCAAGCACCCTTTCGATATGAACTGACACAGGCTCAATCTGGCTGGAGTGCCTTAATTTCCCACCAAACCACCAGGTGCCATAGTTTGGTCATATGGTTACCACCTAGCGTAGTAAATGGTTTCCTGGTGTACAAGAAACCATTTGGCTTGTCACTCAGTGTAGAGTCACCCGCAGACAGAAGGAAGAGGAAAGAATGAAGGAAGGAAGAGGGGAAAGGGCAGCCATCCGAAAGCAGCACTATATCGAGTGAGTCGATGGTGAGTTGGGCCAAATTTGGAGGGTAGATAGCTCATGTCCCAGGGAACAATCGATTAACTTTTGGGACAGATCCAGATCGTACTACAAATTCTGAATCCAGAAAACACTTTCTGTGAAACCCTAATCAATGATGAGAAACCCTAATCCATTATGAAGAGTGGTTAGGAAATTACATTGCCCTTGTCAGAGAGATGCACTCCACTGAGTGCCCCTCTAGTATTCACTATCATATCAAATCACCTTCATGGCTTTCTATGCCCCTTCTCCCCCTCAAATTTACATACACCCCTTTCCCCTACAAGTCACATCCATTATTTCTGACTGATACTAAGCATTATCCCATACACTCTGATCTACAGGCTTCTTGTCTGTCTGTCTGTTTGGTTGGTTGGTTGCTGGGTCATAATGGGTAGTGCTCAGACAGACTGCACTGGGTGAGTGGGTAGGCATGTGAGTTGGTACTTGTAAGTGGGTCAATGAAGGAAAATAGGTCCACTGGGTAACAGGTCTATGAGGTACTGTACGAAAATCCTTGTTGAGTAATAGGTCCACAAGAAATGTCCTTTTGGAAATGGTCACAAATGGAAACACTGGTTGTGCAAGCAAAAACAGGTCCATAGGGGAAATAGGTCCATGGGAGAAAATGCTCCAAGTGGGGATTTGTGCTTTTCCATGGAGAGAAAACAGGTCCATGGAGAAGATAGGTAAATGAAGAAAATCAATCAAAGGAGTAAAAGAGGTCCATGGTGGAAAATGGGCCCATGGGATAAAATAGGCCCATGGGCAAAAATAGGTCAATGGGGAAAATGAGTCCATGGTGAAAATATAAGGCCAAGGGTTGGGGTAAAGAGGCCCAGAGGAGATCACAGTTTCATAAGGAAAATAGGTTCATGGGGAAAAAATAAGGCCATGGAGAAAATAGGTACTGTAAATGGAAGAAAACAGATTAATGACGAAAATGGAGGGAAGGGGAGGAAGTAGGTTCATTGGCAAAGTAGGTCAAAGGGAAACATCCATGAAGGGAAAATAGGTCCTGAGTGAATGTAGGTTCATGGGGAAAATAGGCCTAATCATGTAAATACATCCATGGAGGAAAAATAGGTTCATGGGGTGCAAACAGGCCCCTAGGGGAAAATAGGAAAGCAGGGGGATGACCCAAAGGGGATGTGGCCAGTAACAGGACTATGTGGTAGCAGTTATCATACTGATCACTTATTACAACTAGAAAGCACTCAGAGGGCACATACATCTGCCAATGCCACTGTAAGATCTGGATCTGCTCCCAAATTTGATCAATTCTCTCTTGGCCCATGGCCCACCCTTATAATAAATTTTACTGAAATTCACTAAGAACTTTTGGAGATACTATGTGGATAAACAAAACAGAAAAATATAGGTGAATACATAACTTCCTCCAACTTTTCTGGCGAAGGTAAAGATGAATCAACTGTATTTGGATTAATACAGTGTTTATGACTGGGACAGACATAAATGACAATGGGCAAGGGGAGAAGTGAAAGGGAAGGGGAAGTGAAAGTTGGACTATTAAGAAAGAAATGACAGACATACGACAGATGCACTGGACAAACATAATAGAAATTTGAGCAAACAGATGAAAATGAAAAAGGGACGTAAATCTTCATCCACCATAACTTCCCTGCTGCTTCTCTCATTTGCTTTCCCTCAACTTCTAACTGTCTTCTTTTACTGTTTCCCCTATCTCTTCTGCCATCTTTCTTCTACATTTTCTTTTTTAGATAATTCTCCTCTATAATCCACCCTCTGTATTTTCCTCCTCTTGTTGTTGTTGTTTAGCCCCATCAAGTCCGGCCAAGCAGACCTACTGACCATAAACAAGCAACTGCCTCTATGGGATCGTCCTACAGGTGCAGTACAGTACAGTATGTACATCGTGCGGAGAACCAGCATCTCCATGGTAGATAAAACCTCAGCAGGGTCCTTCCTACAGCGAGATGCAGGGGAAACATGAGGAGATTTGGCTCTCTCTTGGAAACTGCAGTTGCTCCACCTAGGCTCACAGTGTCATCAGGTGCAGACTCCTCTTCAGCGCTACCTCTTGTGGCAAAGTGGGTTAATAAAGGCTACAACTAACTCCTCTAGTATGAAACATCTCTCAGAAGCTTTTTAAATCATCCAGTGGTATCAAGAATATAACAGAGAGTACATCTGAAAGCCCTAATTTCTCCCCCTAAGTAGCTGGAGTTGTGTCAGTGATGACCAGGCGATAGAACACCCCACACCCGCCACCCCTACTCCAACCCCAGCGTAAATGTTGTTGGACAGATGCGGAACGGCCAAAGCTGGTGATGTTACAATGTGTCAAGACTTTTTTTTATAGACAATCAGAACTAGTAGGGGTAAGTATATGAAGGCATTTAATGTGTAAGATTGTGCTGTTATCCACAACACATGGTAATGAGAAAGGCAAGAAAATGAAAGAAGGCCTACAATATACTACGTGCTATTGTCCATACGCTTGCATCCTATATTATAATGTTACAAATTAGTATAGTGAACAAATCTACTGTAAGATATGATGTCTTTTCTCATCCATTCTCACTCCCACATCCACCATCCTTCTCTCTGGGTTCCTGTCTCCACCAAACACCTCTCTTACCCTCTCGTCCCCTACTCCACCATTTGTTAACCAACATAAACAAAAATAATGATGAAATGACCCATCAGGTATTGATCATATTTATATTATCATACACTTCTGTATTAAGCACCAATAAATCAATAACATACAATACTTCGGTATGCCTGCCAACTATTTTGTACTGTTGTAAGCTGTTACATGACATACACACGGCAAGTTGGACCTTCTGTTACAAGGGCATCTACTGTAGTTGTTTATCGTTAACCACTTAACCCGTGGATTGCGTGCCACAGCTCAGGCTGGGAAAGGTTGCGTTGCAAGCCACTGCTCAGGCTGTGCTAACCTTCCAGTGGCCATGGATCACTGCTAACTACTCCATTCCTATGCAAACTTACACATGATGCTACACAAAGATGGAGAGAGAGAGATTTTTTTCTTTTTATAACCAGATGATGCCTGGATGTTTATCTTCAAATTTATAATAAATAAAAACTATAAAAAAAAGAAAAAAATCATTTTTTCACTACTCCACCCATACACAAACTTACGCATGTTGCTGCCTGCGCAAAGACAGACAGACAGACAGACAGAGAGAGAGAGAGAGAGAGAGAGAGAGAGAGAGAGAGAATTTTTTTCTTTCACCAAATGTTGCCCTGGATGTTTATCTTCAAGTTTAAATAAACAAAACCCTTTTTTTTTTTTTTTTT
>JAGKTI010007992.1:0-21164 GCA_018397915.1 Birgus latro | reverse complement strand
AAACCCCCCACCATATTGCACCCGCCGATTATACCCGTCCTGAGCGTACGTAACGCCATTCCGATGCCTGTCTTTAACCCCTCCGTGGCCTAACGTGGAGATTTCCATACCCGACAGACCCACCCTCCGGTCATTTTTCAGAGTTTCAAAAATTATTATTTTTTGTTGCCACATTGAAAAGCACGTTTCAATGCACCTTCCAGTGCAAATTGCAACTTCCTAGACCCATCCTGTGGCGTGCAATAGAACATGGAAGCAGCTTGATAACGGTCACACGCAGGTACTGCAGTTACATAATATCACACTTTTTTTTTTTTTTACCAAAAACATTGTCACTGGTGCTGAAAAGGTGTGAAAAAACTATAAATGAGTAGTAATCCCTGTAATAACTGGAAGCCCAATTCCCAGACACCCCAATGTCCGGACGTTTTGGGCCCGGGCCTTCGGAACCCCAAAATGGCCGAACAACATTTAAAAAAAAAAAAAAAATCTTCAACCATACTTTGAACTTGGTGCGCGGCGCCGGACAGCTGTGTTATTGCAGGTAGTAGACTGGCCCCCCTGCTTCCTCCCCTCCCCAGTTTCCACCTAACTACCATTGAGAGTAGGCACTCGCCGCAATGGCTGCTGTTTATGATCATTTTTTGTGAATAAATACTGAATAAACTGCAATACGTTGCTACTAGACCACATGGGAATTTACAGTGTTGTGCAGTGTTCAGAAAATAGAATTCAGAGTGGAAAGGATTTAGTCCAGAGTGCAAACTAGCATGGTGCTGGTAAGAACAGAATGTGCAGTATTAAACAGTTATAATTCACAGTACAAATGATTAAGTGCTGCACAACACTGGATTACTGTAAGTGCTTCAAGAGAATTTTCATCACCGTTAGAGCCTTAGAGGAGGTGGGTTAATCTTCGTAACAGCCACGGACGTGCTGTAAATATGCTGGCAACTGTTAAATATTTTCCATACTCACCTCTAATTCTTCATTCTCTGGTTCCATTTCATTTACTTCATGCTTTGTGTCTCTTAGTTGTGTGAACAGGGTATTAAATGGGCGCTGTTCATGTCTTATAGGAAGTTACAGTACCTTGTCAACTGCTGAACGTTTTCCATACTCACCTCTAATTCCTCATTCTCTGGTTCCTTTTCATTGATTTCATGCTTTCTGTCCCTTATTTGTGTGAATACTCTTAAACAGGTGCTATGCATGTCCAGTAGGGTGTTATGTAGGTGGTTTTCTGAGTCAGGCTGGGTTAGGGTCCATAAGTACCTGTCCAAAAGGCTCTGGCCCAATTTGCAGACGGACCTAATTTCCGGACATGCCTCTGGCTCTATTACATCGGATACTGGAGGGATTACTTTGAAGTTTTTTATTACATAATACGTGAGATTTGAATTTTAAAAAAAATATATAGTATGAATTTATCATGCACCTAACCTAACCTATCCTAACCTAACCTATAATTACCATAAAGATTTTCATGTCTAACCTGTTTTCAGCATGCTGTAAATGTGTTAAAAAATTTCCCTAAATGTTAATCATAATTTCCTGCTTTCAATTTAATTTTTTCATGCACCAGCTATGAAAATGGTGAATGCCACTGAATTTCATGTCCAGTCATAACCTAACCTAACCTAACCTAACCATTTTTCTGGTAGCAATTTACATCATTTACTGTATTTGATGCTTTGTATCCAATAATTTAGCGCATAAAATGTGAGAAAAGATGAATTCCATGTCCGATACTTACTTATACTATGCTGGCAAGTTCTGACCACCTATACCTTACTCACCTCTAAATCATCATTTTTTGGTTAAAATTCAATTAATTCATGCTTTGTGTGCATTATTTATGTGAAAAGGGACCTAAATAAGTGCTATACATGTCCGGTAGGGAGGTAGGAAGGTAATTTTCTGATTTAGGTTAGGTTAGGTTAGGGTCATGAATGACCAGTGCTGGAGCTTCAGGCCCAATATTCGGACAAGACCACTGTCCGGACATACCTTTGGCTCTACTGCATCGAATAGTGGAGGGATTACTGAATTCTGTTCTGGCCACCCAGATTATTTAATTTAGCTAAGACCAGACCCACACAAGAAACAGAATTTAGAATTATGAAACCCGTTAACTCTCTAATGACTGCCTCAAAATTATTTCACAGCACTGTCACTGGTAAAGTCCGATGTCTGAAGAACGACCATTAACTGCTGGACATGATTCAGTGAACTATACCTCGTTACTGCCAGCTAGTGCTGACTTGTCACTACAACTCAGGAGCATGACAAGACATGAGTGGTAAAAAAAAAAACTGAAGTAAGATAATTAAGAAATTAAGAAAATGACATTCTGGCATTTCTGAACTTGTGCCATACATCTGCATATATAAAAATGAAATGCTACATGTTAAGTGCCTGCCTCAATCCAATACCTTCAGTCCCTCAATTGCAACCCTAGCCCACTTCACCCTTCACATTTATGAAAACAATTAAAGGAAAATGTGTTCCTGTGTTTGATCCCTGAGATTAAAAAGTGAAGGATATGCCACAGTTCATGGAGAAGTTGGAGGTGACACGTCATTTGATGCTGATTAAAAAGCAACTCACAACATTGTTCTTTCTTAACAAACTACACCCAAATGAGCACACAGATTACACAAATTATCTTACTGACTTACAACAAGTTCAGTTACCTTGGCTAATTTGAGTTTCTGCTCAAGTTCATCCACCTGGTCAGCATAGGTTGCAGCCTCTTGTCTGAGTTGCTGTACAATCCTGTTGTGCTGTTCATCCTGTTGACTCTGGCTGCGGGCCAACATCAGTTGTGCCCCCAAGGACTCACTATTTTCCCTTAACATCACTGCCTCACGTTCCTTTTCTAGTAACTGCTGTCTGCATAACACAGAAAATAATCTCTTATCATCACACTGGGTTAACAAGTAGCCATTACATCTTAAGGGACTGGATCAATCATTAATGGTGTATCATACATTAATGCTTTGTAAGAGTTCAGATCCATACAGTCATGTATCAAATGGAGTACAGTAATACTCTCTGATTTCAGCAACTGAGAATGGTTATAAATAATGCACAATATTCCCATTAAACAGTTTAGTCAGAGTATGTCATTTATATTTTATATTATTTCTGCAATCACCAGAAGGTTTAATTTAGCTCCTGACAGTTTTTGTATGGGAAAGGTTAACAGCATCCTTCCTTAACCTCTTCACAGCTTGAGACCCTCCTCAAGTTGAATTATAGGCATCTGGTGGTAGTGTGAATGAAATTTAAAAAATGTCCCACCATGGTTTCCCATGGTACATTCAAGAAGCTACTGGCTGGTATTAGGTCTAATTTAACTCTCTTGCTACTTAAAGCCCACTTTAGCTTTTAAATAGATAATGGCAAATCTTATTCAGCTGGGAGACTCCCCAAACAGCTACAGAGGTTAAAGCAATCTTAGCTAAACCTTATTCTAATACAGTCACACATGAGTACCAGTACTCTTTTTCCACTAATGACAGACAATTTTACTCAGGTGAGGCAAACCATGGAGGCTAAGGGGCTAGTCCTTTCTCTACAAGGGGTTCTTCCTCAAATAAGCAGAACAATCTGGAACGAAGGGAAAAACAGCACAAAATTTTGCACAACCAAACATCCATTTGGCAATCATAGTGACAAAATTCACAGACTCCCTTAGAGAGAGTTTCCAGAATACTAAAGCAACACAGCACCCAGGAATTTCAAATGATAATGGGAGGAATCATTTCAGGCTCAGACAGCTGAGAAGAATGTGCACTGATTGCTTCTTGGCTCTAGCTAAAATGCCTCACAAGGCATGGTGACTTTCTTCTACAGTTGTTCAAATGTTCTCCACACATTAAAATTAAGGTGTTCTATATATATGCCTCCAATGTGGCAGCATCTGAAATCCCCCTTTTGCCAGGCTGAATAGTCGTTGTCACTTCTTCTTGTGTATGTGGCCTCACTCAGCATGACATGAAGGGAAGAGAAAGGAGCAAAGAAACTTTGGGCAGGGCCAGTGAGGTGCATGCCTCCATATTCACTCACTAGTACTGCAAAAAAAATGAATTTTTGATATTGCGAAAAATCTGTTTTTCCGCTTTACACTCCCACTTTGGAGACACCCTACAGACAAGAACCCAACACAAAAAGGAAAACTGGAGAAAGTAAGAGAACCTGAATACTGAACACCAACACAGAGACTTGCACTGGTGTTCTGCACAGCTTAGCTTTGCAGCATTTTGTAAAGTATACAAGTATGTCAACACTGGTAGACTCATGAGGAAAGCTGCACTCTGAAATACCAGTGCAATAGTGTCCATCCAACAATGTTCCTTGAAAGGCTGGCGTAGGCCTTCATGAAATCCCCCTGCCTAATAATCTGAACATAGTAAGTGCAATTGGACCTGTTGCCTCTCCTGACTGAAAAGGCTCTCCTATTATGCAAAGGGCCCTTTCTACAACACATATGAGAAGTGTTATGCCATATGGTGGAGAGACGCAGCCAATGAAAGAAGAAAATACAAGCAGATTGGAATGCACTGAAATGAGGATACGACAGATGAGTTGGCATCAGTGAATGATGGATCTGAGAATAACATGCTATGAGAGACATTTGGCATTAGAGCTATTAGAGAAATTATGCAAATCAGATGGTTGAGATAGTCTGGACATGCTGAAAGGAAGGAGGAAGGCCTTGTATGCAGCATGTATTAGGAGTGTATTGCTGTATGGTAGTGAGACCTGGGCAGTAAAGAAGAGGATATTCGTAGGCTCAAACACTTACGGAAATGATAATTATTAGATGGATGTGTAGTGCATCCTTGACTGAGAGACATGGGAGATTAGGATTGCAGTTGAAGAGTTAAGCAGAAGGATGGGACTTGAATGTATTATTGTTGTGATAAGGAGGGGTAGATTGAGATGGTTTGGGCATGCTAAATGGATGAAAAGGATGTAAAAGTTGAGAGTAGAGTTACCATAGGCAGACCCAAGACGATTTGGGATGAGATCATAGCGTGTGACCTCATGGATATGAGACTGCTGCCAGAGATTGAGCAGTGTGGAGAGTCACCATTAGGTAACCAAGACATAATGCATGTGAGCATGGTGGTTCGTTTATAAACAAAACAAAATGAGAACTGAGAAGGGAAGAAGGAAAAAGAATCTGAGAGGGAGGGAAAAACATAAATAGGAAGAGAAGTAACAGTAGGAGGAAAGGAGAGCAGAAGTAGGAAGAGAAGTGACAAAAGCAACAGATGAAGGAAAGAGAGAGGTCAAGAAATGAGATAAGAATTACCATTACCAGCTTTGCTGAGGGCAGTAAAAGTTTATTGTTATGCCATATGTGGCATGACACACATTTGTGGATGGGAGGAAGGGAGCATAACCTGTTCTGGTAGAGAAGCTTTCACATTTTTTTTTTTTAAAGGCCTTTCAGATAAATGCCATTGTCCTTTGTATATTTGACCTCTGAATATTAAGGTATCTCTTTAGAAGGTGTATCAGCAAGCGAGGTTGACCCTGTGAGGAGGTAAATGAGAGGTCATGCTGGAGATGAGGATTAGCACAGTATCTCTCATATGATGGGTTCCAGTGAGCTATGTTGATCCATTATACACCATTCCCCAGGTTAATACTCATTTTGCAAACCTGGGGGATTACTGTATGTAACTCCTATGATTAACGGCTTTATCATTAAAATTCTTCTTTACATTATGTTGTGATTAAAGACCATGAACTAAGCTACAGTAGTTGGTTATGTCTTGTCGCCAAACCATTTCCCTTCTCAAATCCTTATCCCAAAGGTATGCACCAGATCTTAACCCATATCTTCCTCACTCTGCTGCTGGGCATTCTTCCCTCCAGAATCACAGTTATGACCCTCCTCAACCAGTCACCCTCCTCCTCCTTCCTTTCAGCATGTCCAGACCATCTCAACCATCTGATTTGCATAATTTCTCTAACAGCTCTAATGCCAAATGTCTCTCATAGCATGTTATTCTCAGATCCATCATTCACTGATGCCAACTCATCTGTCGTATCCTCATTTCAATGCATTCCAATCTGCTTGTATTTTCTTCTTTCAGTGGCTGCGTCTCTCCACCATACGGCATAACACTTCTCACACGTGTTGTAGAAAGGGCCCTTTGCATAACAGAAGAGCCTGTTCAGTCAGGAGAGGCAACAGGTCCAACTGCACTTAGTGGTTCCATGTTCAGATTATTAGGCAGAGGGATTTCATGAAGGCCTAGGCCAGCCTTTCAAGGAACCTTGATGGATGGACTCTATTGCACTGGTATTCCAGAGTGCAGCTTTCCTCATGAGTCTACCAGTGATGACAGTATAAACATGATACACTCCTAATACATGCTGCATACAAGGCCCCCTTAGCACAGAAGGAGAGCCCTCTCAATGTCAAGAGAGGCAACAGCACCCTGAACTTCCTCCAGCCACTCCTTACCCTAGCCATAGAATCCCACTCCAGCACATAAAATGTTCTCCAAATAATGAAACTCCTCCACACACTGAAGAGACTCTCCAGCAAAATCAATCCTTTCATGCCTCTCAGTCTCTATATGCTCTCCTCGACACAATGCACACATGAAATCAACATTCTCTCACAGCCTACCACTGATGCCACTACATCTCTTATGCATCCACATGTCACAAACACAGCACAAGACTGACTTATTTCCCACAACCTTGTAGCAAACTGCACACTGTCACACTCCTTCTGCTCTGACAGTACCACCATCAGCCCTAGATATCATCACTTTTCCTTTATCTGTATTTACTCACAAACCTTTATGCCCTATTCCATCTCTCCACTTCCAAAATCTTTCCTCCCTCTCCCTCTCATTTTCTGCAATCAACACCAAGCCATCAGCATACAACATCTCCCATGGGGGGTCCACTTCTGAATTAATGTGAGAGGGCTTCAAGTATTATGATAAACAATAAGAGGCTCAAGACTGACCCTTGATGCATGCCAGCATTCACGGAAAACTCATCACTCAAATCAACGTTCCTTCTCACCTTGGTGGGAGCACCCTCCTACACTGCCATAACAACTCAAACCAACCATTCCTCGATCCCATGTTTTCTCATTGCCCACTACACCACATCCCAAGGAATATCTCCAAACCAACAAAAAGCAGAGTACAGCTTCCTCTACTTTCCTAGATATTTTTCCTGAATCTGTCAGACAGTGAATATGGCACCAGTGTTCCCCTTGCCTGGTGTAAACCCAAACTGCATCTCATCAATATGCACTCTTTCCTTAATTATACTTTCAAGGACTCTCTCCATTAACCCTCTGAGATTCCGATGACACATTTTCGCATAATTTCAAATCAACCTCAGAGATTCTGATGACAAGTTTACTTGTCATTTTAAGATGCTTTTGTACAATATTCACAATGAATTGTGTTTCCATGTCATAACAAAGAGACTCGAGTGTGACATCATTGAATGTTTGCTCTATGCATTGTGGGTACTGCGCAGCTGGTATAACTCATGGCTTTGTCGCTTTGTTCCTTTTTGTTTGGCGAATACCCTGTATTCTCCTACGGCAAGGCATAAAATTTTTGTTTTTTGCCTAAATTCAACTCATTTTGACTTATGTTTTCCTTTTTTGAACATACAGTAGAACCTCCTTTTTCCAGCATCAGTGGGACCAAGGGTGTTCTGGATACGGGAAAGTGCCGGAAACAGGATGGTGTACTTTATAATTACTCAAGGGATACCAATAAATACCTAAAACTCACAAAATTCAATTTTGATTACCTACATCCCAAATACAAGGTGAAGTGTGTTGATCCTAGCATGCTAGTACTGGTGGAGAGTTGGTTGTCAGGTAAATAACTTCACTTACTGCAGTTCACTCTATTCATTGTTACATTGCACAATGAATACAGTGCTTACATCTATGGTACACATACATAGACACTTATATCATCACTTAAAACAGTTATGCATTAGTGTAGGGCCTTTAGCACATATCAACATCAATCTCATCGTCAGCGACTTCTACTACTGAATTCGGCTGATGGCAGAGAGGCTGTGTTCGGTAGCGATAGTTGAGAGACTGAAGGGGTTACCCCCATAAAATCTCATATGTCTCGCTGCTTATAACTCTTTCCTCTCTGAAGAAACTCATTTTGAATGCAGTGAACAGACATAACATCATAAGCGCCCATGTATGTGCATTGTTCTGCAAACTTGATAAACACTGACAGGCCTTTCGCAGCATCTCTGCATGGCACTTTCGGCTCCAGTTCTTCCTCTTCCTCACTCTCAGCATCATTTGACTTATCTTTATCAATCACTGAAGCAATGATTTCATTATCATTAAGTGATAATATCACTGGTTCATCATTATCAATGTCAACCTACTCCCCTAATGCATCATCATTTACTTGAAGTGTTGTACCCCCCAATCTCTTGTAGATCTGATAGAACAAACTCTTTTTTACCAGTTCCAACCTTCACCATGATGAACAAATAAGTCTTTCACTGGCTATAATGGTGACGTGTGCACGGAGGCAGCATACAAACAAATGGCAGGCTGACTGCTGGACTACTGGAGGGTGCTTTGGCGGCCGTGGAAGCAAACATAACCACGCACGGTAATTTTACGTTGCATATTTATATACATATATTTTTTTCTCTGTTTTACTACTAACCGTGTTATTATAACAAATATACCAGTTACGAGAAGGTGCCGCTAACGGGGCTTCCGGAAAAAGGAGGTTCTACTGTACAGCAATTCAGCTTTAAAATGACACCAAAACCAGCATTCTATCATGAAAACTATATTTACAGAGAATAATCAAAGAAAGAGATCGTCAAGTGAATATGCAGCCGAAAATCATACAAAATTGTGCATCTTTTATCTTTCGCTTTACAGTGCAGTAATATGCACAAACAGCCAAAAACTAAATATCATTGTAAAGTAATTTATTGTAGTTTTGCATGGCTTCAACCTGATTTATGTATCTATAATTATTTTTATAATTATTTTTGCCAAAAAATATTTAATGACAAGGTATAAAATTTTTAGTTTTCGCTGAATTACAACTCATCATTTAGAATTTTTATTTTCTTTGTTTTTCCTTTTTTTTGAACATACTATGATAAAGAACAACTATTCAGCTTGAAAATAACACCAAAGCCAGCATCCTATCGTAAAAAGTGTATTTACACTAACGATCAATGAAAAAAATCGTGATGCAAAAATATGGCCAAAAATCATTAAAAAATTGGGCATCTTTTCTCTTTCACTTTACTGTGCAATAAAATGCAGAAATAACCATAATCTATAAATCACTGTAATGGTAATTTATTGTAGTTTTCCACAATTTAAACCAGATTTACAAGTACATATCTATTTTTTTTTTCTGAATATTTTTGGAAGGAGGTGAAAAGGGTGCAAAAGGGAGAGTCTGGGAAGGAAGAGTGAGTAAAAGCAGAGGATGGAAGGACGTTAATTGAGATGGATGCAGTAAGGAAGAGATGGGCGGAGTATTTTGAAAGACTGTTAAACGCAGAGGAGGAGGCTGAGATTGTGGCAGATGGAAGGGTGCAAGGAATAGATGTGTTGGGAGAGTTGAATGAATCTTTGATCACGATGGAGGAAGTGCAAGAGGCAGCAAAGCAGATGAAAACAGGGAAAGCTGCAGGTATGGATAGGTGTGCTGTGGAATGCCTGAAAGATGGTGGAGCGACTATTGTTGACTGGTTAGTAAGATTGCTGAATGTGTGCTTTGTGCAAGGTATGGTGTCAATTGACTGGGCAAGTGCTTGTGTGGTCCCACTGTATAAAGGTAAGGGTGATAAGTATGAATGTACTAGCTTTAGAGGTATAAGTGTTGTAGGTAAGGTGTATGGTAGAGTGTTAATTAAGAGAGTTAGAGAGGGTACAGACGGAGTGATTGGTGATGAGCAGTGCGGCTTTAGGAGAGGGAGGGGCTGCGTGGATCAGGTGTTTGCTGTGAGACAGGTGTGTGAAAAGTATTTAGCGAAAGGTAAGGATGTGTTTTGGGCGTTCATGGATTTAGAGAAAGCATATGACAGAATTGATAGGGAAGCTTTGTGGAATGTTTTAAAATTGTATGGACTTGATGGCAGGTTATTAAAAGGAGTGAAAAGTTTTTATGTAAATAGTAGAGCATGTGTAAGAGTGAGAAATACTGTGAGTGATTGGTTTCCCATGAAAGTGGGCCTGCGGCAGGAATGTGTGATGTCGCCTTGGATGTTTAATATTTATATGGATGGTGTTGTAAAGGAGGTGAATGCGAGAGTGTTAGGTGGCGGACTGAGTCTGGTGAATGTTGATGGTAGAGAGTGGAATCTGAAGCAGCTGCTGTTTGCGGATGATACTGCACTGGTGGCTGATTCAGAGGAGAGATTGAGACAGTTGGCAGAGGAGTCTGGAAGGGTGTGTGAAAGGAGGAAACTGAAAATAAATGAGAATAAGAGTAAAGTGATGAGGTGTACGAGGTTGGTAGATGGTAGGAGGATGAATATAATTTTGAATGGTGCGTTGCTTGAGGAGGTAGAGTGTTTTAAGTATTTAGGGTCACATGTTGCTGTGGATGGAAGAATAGATGCAGAAGTGAAGTTTAGAATGAATGAAACTGGAAAGGTGCTGGGAGGAATGAAAAAAGTGTTTAGATGTCATTCACTTAGAATGGATGTAAAGAGAAGGATACATGAGGGTATTGTGGTACCGACTGCATTATATGGGGCTGAAACATGGAATATGGGTGCAGCAGAGAGGAAAAGTTTGAATGTGATGGAGATGACGTGTCTGAGGAGTATGTGTGGAGTGACGCGTATGGATCGAGTGATGAAGTGCGAAGGAGAACTGGAATTGTTCGGGAGATGGCTGATTGAGTTGAGCAGAGAGTGTTGCGATGATCTGAGCATATGGAGAGAATGGATAATGAGTGATTGGTGAAAAAGATAACTAGATCTGATGTGAGAAGTGTAAGGCTGAGAGGAAGACCACGAAAAGGATGGATGGACAGTGTGAAGAGAGCGTTGGATGCGAGAGGGTTGTCTGTTGAGCAAGGAAGAGTGGCTGTAAGTGACAGAAATGAATGGAGAGAAATTGTGAATGAATAAATGATGACGCAGCCCTGAAGGGGTATTCTCCCGCATTTTGTCTGATTAGCTGATCAGATCAGGTGCGGATAAGGGGATGGGTCCATTATGATGCGGCAGGGGTAAACCAGCTTTGCTGTCGGGCCCTGCTGCGGATGTCACTGACTGCACTGTGTAGTTGACCCTCGTGTGGTGTGGTGCGGTGAGGATCTGTCCCTTCTCCCCTTTAGGGCTAAGATGCAAATGAATGTGTATGAGTGGATGAGTAGATTGGTAGTGTGTTGACCTGTCTCGGCTACCTCCCTTTTCTTGGGGGAAGCAGCCTAGGTATATAGATAGATAGAATATTTTTCTACAGCAAGGTATAACATTTTTGGTTTTTGCCTAACTTCAACTTGTCATTTTGACTTTATATTTTCTTTGTTTTCCTTTTTTGAACATACTACGATAAAGTGCAACTATTCAGCTTTAAAAAGGCACCAAAACCAACATTCCATCATGAAAAGTGTATCTACACAGGGCGATCAAAGACGATTATTGTGGTGTGAAGATGTGGGTCAGTGCAAGAGCAGATGACTTTAGCACAGACACAATCCGCCTGGCCCAGAAACTTTATAGAGTTAACTTCATTATCTGGTCCAAAAGTTTTATGCCTCTCTAATTTCCTCTCTCTCTCTAGGGGCATCATCCTTCCCCTTGTACACATCTCTTGTGGGGGAGTTTTGTTATTTGGGACACACGTTAAGCACTGGAGGTGGGGCTGGAGCTAGCTATGTGGCTGGGGTGAGAAGTGGTTGGAAGAAGTTCAGGGAGCTGCTGCCTCTCCTGACACTGAGAGGACTCTCCCTATGTGCTAAGGGGTCTTTGTATGCAGCATGTGTTAGGAGTGAGATGCTGTATGATAGTGAGACCTGGGCAGTACAGGAAGGGGATATTTGCAGCCTCAAAAATACAGAAATAACAATGATTAGGTGGATGTGCAGTGCATCCCTGCATGCAAGGCCTGGGGGTGCTGGGTTTACAATGGAAGAGTTGAGAGACTGGCGTGTATTGGTGTTGTGATGAGGAGAGGTAGATTGAGATGGTTTGGGCATGTGGAGAGGGTGGGGGATGATAACTGGGTGCAGAAGGTGAGAAGTGTTAACATTGGGGGTGGGGTTGCGAGGGGTAGACCAAGAAAGGCGTGGGACGAGGTTATTAAGTGTGACCTCAGGGTTAAGGGACTGAACAGGGAGGCTGTCATAGATCAAGCAGCATGGACAGCCACCATTAGGTGACCAAGGCTGACGCATGCAGGCATGTTGGAGCCTTCAAAAACAAAACGAAACAAACAAACTCTTCAGTCAGCCATCTAAGACAACACACTCACACATGCTGTAATTGTATTTATCAAATCAATAACTAAACCTACTCCCTTTATCACCTGAGGCCTTCAGCATTTCAGCAGTCAACTCACACCTGTTGCCCTCCTTAACTAAATCCTGCTTATTGCTTTGCTCATAGTGGCAGCATCAATCAAAGGCCAAGGGCTAAACACTGGATCCATTGACTCTAAACCTTCCCTGTCCCAGTCAAGCTCCTCATTCAGCAACCAGTTTTAATGCTCTCTCCACGTGTCTTTAATATCCTCAGCATCCACCACTACCTTTCCTTCACCATTCATCACACACTGCTCACCTATGATATCCCTGTTCTCCCTTTTCATATGATCTGCCACCATAAATACCATATTTTTCCTTTCAATCCTATTTAGGTTAGCTGGTAAAAATTTCTGAGACTCAGATTTTGCGCTCTGTACCTCCTTTCTAGCTCTACACTTGGCAGCCAGGTAATCCTCCGTGTTACCATCCTTCATCCATTCTTGGAAAAGTCTTCTTTTCTCTCTCTAGTAACATAAATGCTATTTTATTGAGAAGTTGGGTGTTATAAATGAATCACAAAATGATGAAGGCTACGTCATTCATTTTTCATAATTTATGAATGGGAACTCTCCAGCAGTTTGTCCCAACATGCAATGGTATTACATAAAAAAGCACAGGGAGACTGAGTGTCAAAAAAAATAAAATAAAATGAATTTGGTTTGGAATCATTCTACTATTAATGCCAAAGTTCAACTCAGTAATAGGAGTCTCTTCAAATGAGTGGGTATAACTTACCCTAACTCACCTATTCTTTCTCCTCATATCACAGCATGTTCCCCTCGGATTGGCCAGATCTCTGAGGATACTTAGCTAGAACGTGTTGGAATGACAGATGACGACGGGCTAGCGGTCTTGGTTAGGTTTGTGAGGGTCTATCCAAGCGTTCTGCTCCAATTATTTGCAATGTGCAGCTTCAATGAGCTTAAGGGACCAAGGAATGGTGTATCTCCTCTCCCTCGAAGAATTCAGAAATGTCAAACATTATTAAATTACATTTTTTTTTTTTTTTTTTTTTACAGGGCGAAGTCTGAGTCACAGAGACTTTTACTTGATAACCTAAATCATGGAGGAAGGAAAAATATGATTTTTAGGGTGGCAAATCAGGTGAAGAGGGATAATCGGGACATTGTAGGTGAGCAGTGCGTGAAGAATGATGAAGGAAGGGTAGTGGTGAACAGTGAGGATATTAAAGATGCATGGAGAGAGCATTATAGCCGATTGTTGAATGGGGAGTTTGATTGGGATAGGGAAGGTTTGGAGCCAGCTGATCCAGTGTTTGGCCCTTGGCCTTTGATTGACGCTCCTACTGTGAGTGAGGCAATAGGCAGGATGCGGGTGGGGAAGGCGGCAGGTGTGTCTGGGTTGACTGCCGAAATGCTGAAGGCCTCAGGAGATACTGGGGTGAGGTTAATCACTGACCTGATAAATAGGATTATATATGAGTGTGTGGTCCCAGATGATTGGCTGAAGAGTGTAACTGTAAATGTGTACAAAGGGAAGGGTGATGCCCTGGAAAGGGGAAATTACAGAGGTATAAAGCTCTTAGGTCAGATAATGAAAGTAATGGAGAGAGTTCTAGAAGGTATGATTAGAGAAAGAGTGAATATCGATGAGATGCAGTTTGGGTTTATGCCAGGAAGGGGGACCACTGATGCCATATTCACTGATCGACAGCTTCAGGAAAAATATATTGGTAAGAAAAGGGAATTGTATTTTGTTTTTGTTGATCTGGAAAAGGCCTTTGACAGAGTCCCTAGAGAGGTGGTGAAGTGGGCAATGAGAAAGCTGGGGTTGGAAGAGTGGCTGGTTAGGGTGGTTATGGCCATGTACGTGGGTGCTCGCACCCAGGTAAGAGTGAATGGAGTTTTGAGTGATGAGTTTCCCGTGAATGTTGGTGTGCATCAGGGGTCAGTTTTGAGTCCCTTGTTGTTTATCATGGTGCTTGATGCCCTCTCACGTGACTTCAGAGATGGACTCCCATGGGAGATGTTGTATGCTGATGATCTGGTGTTGATTGCGGGGAATGAAGAGGAGGCTGAGGAATGATTTACGAAGTGGAGATGTGGTATGGGGTACAAGGGCTTAAGGGTAAATGCAGATAAAACAAAAGTGATGATATCTAGGGTTGGTGGTGGTACAATCAGAGGAGAAGGAGAGTGGCCATGTGCAGTTTGCCACATGGGTGTGGGAAGTAATTCCATCTTGTGTAGTGTTTGTGATAAATGGGTGCACAAGAGATGTAGTGGTATTAGCGGTAGACTGCGAGATAATGCTGATTTCATGTGTACGGAGTGTCGGGGAGAGCAGGTGGAGATTGTTAGGCAAGAGAGGGTTGAACTTGCAGGTGAGTCTCTTGAGTGTGTGGAGGAGTTTTGTTATTTGGGAGACATGTTATGTGCCGGAGGTGGGGCTGGAGTTAGCTCAGTTGCTAGGGTGAGAAGTGGTTGGAAGAAGTTCAGGGAGCTGTTGCCTCTCCTGACATTGAGAGGACTCTCCTTACGTGCTAAGGGATCTTTGTATGCAGCATGTGTTAGGGTGTGATGCTGTATGGTAGTGAGACCTGGGCAGTAAAGGAAGAGGATATTCGCAGGTTTAAACGTACAGAAATGACAATGATTAGGTGGATGTGCAATGCGTCCCTGCGTGCAAGGCCTGGGGGGGGCTGGGTTTACGATGGAAGAGTTGAGGGGTAGGATGGGACTGGAGTGTGTTGGTGTTATGATGAGGAGAGGTAGGCTGAGGTGGTTTGGACATGTGGAGAGGATGGGGGATGATAACTGGGTACAGAGGGTGAGAAGTGTTAATATTGGGGGAGCAGGCATGGCTCAGTGGGTTAAAGCGCTCCGCTCTGGCCGTAGGGTCGGAGGATCGAATCCACCCAAGGGTCATTGGTAGACATCAGGAAGGGCATCCGGTCATAAAATGCTACACGCTCCAATCCCAAAAGGCCGACGCATGCAAGCATGTTGGAGCCTTCAAAAACGAAACTAAACTAAACGAAACGAGGGGTTGGGAGGGGTAGACCGAGAAAGACATGGGACGAGGTCATTAAGTGTGACTTAAGGGTTAAGGGACTGAACAGGGAGGCTGCCAGAGATCGAGCAGCGTGGAGAGCCCTCATTAGGTGACCAAGGCCGACGCATGCAAGCATGTTGGAGCCTTCAAAAACGAAACAAAACGACTCTGGGCAAAGGCTTCAGGGCCTATTTCTCGAGGGCAGTGACCTATCCCAAGGCCCAGTAGTCCTCCTACACCTCCACATGTCACCACATTGGCACTAACACCCACCATCCATATTGCATACATGCTAGGGTTATCTCATACAGGATTGCTGTATTGGTATTAGCGGGGGTATTTTTACGACATGTCGGCGGGTCATCCAGTAGATCAGGAAAGTCTGCTTTTAGGAAATTCAAATCCTTAAACTGTTCCCAGCCCCAGCTGAGATTCGATCCTGGGTCCATTAGGACTGCAGGCCGCCTCTCTATCGATTCAGCCACCGCCTTAAATACAATGAATTACCCTCGAAATTTACATGGAAGGTCTAACTTAAAAAATCAATCTTATTTTCAAATAAGAATATGATCAAATAAACATTTTATGTACATTAAGATATAATACATTCTCCTGCTTTCCACATCACCACACTGGGCATGCAATATTCAGTCCTTCGAATCGGATTCTAACCAGTGACCAATAATTATGGGAAATTTATACACATATTTACAATGTACTTGTCCATAAAGGTTAAATGCAGTAGTATTTAATTTATTATGGTAGTAATAAGGATTATTAACCGGAGACTAAAGCAAATCCCCGGGTAAATAAACTGATTGAATTAGCAATAAACATTCTCTGGAATATTCCTCTGCTTTCAACAGAGACAACTATTTTAAACTTGTATATTTTATTGCTAATCACAAGACACCAAGCCCTAGGAGAAAATAATTTCCACACTGACACTCGGTAACTACTGTACTCGTATTTTGTGGCATATGGTATATGACACTGGACTATGTAAGATATGCCCCAGTTTTGAAAGAGCACGTCTAAGGAAAAAAAGTTTTTGACTCCTGACCAACTGTCACTACAACCATTGCATGATATAGTCACATTCATACAAATGCACACTCACCTTTCAATATCTCCATTCAGTACTATTCATCAGTCAGTACTTTCACTGGGCCAGACAATGAAGATACTGGAGAGAGTCCAAGAAGGAATGCTTAAGGAAGAGTGCATAATGATGAGATGCAGTTTGGGTTTACACCAGGCAAAGGGATCACTGATTCCATAATCACTGTCTGACATATGCAAGCATGTTAGAGCCTTTATAAACGAAACGAAATACAGCCAAGTAAGGTTTGCTGACATTTACAGTGGCATCCTACAGACAGAGCACAACAGATGGATTCAGACCCAAAATTCACTTGTCCCCACATAATTTAAATTAGGTTAGGTCAAATTAAGTAGGTTAGATCATGTTTTTTAGGTTTAGTTAGTAGTAGTAGTAGTTGTTCCCTGTGGTAGTCTGGCCGAACAGCCCCGAGTCCCTAAGGAAGGCCACGGCCGAGACAGGGTTATCCCACAGAGCTCTCAAGGAGTGTATGTTGTGTTGTTGGCACAGGTGATTGTGAGCAATGCAGTCTTCCATAATGTACTTAATAGTATGGGGTGCTGTGTTGCATCCTGGACAAACATCAGGAAAGGAGTCATCCTGCCTCTTCTGATAATTCAAGAGGGCTGGACGATGTCCAAATCAAAGCCTGGCCAGGTGGACCCTGTCCTCACGAGGGAGGTAGGATTCAGAAGGGTGGATATCAGGAGGCTGTGCATGCAGCTGTGTGTTGTCTTTCAGTGACTGAATGGAATGGAGAGTGATTTGAGCATGGATATGCTTCTGGAAGCTGGTTTGAGGCGGGCAAGGGGGTAGAGATGACAGTATCTGTGTATGATATCATGTGCTGGGTGTTGTTTTAATGTTCCTTGGTGTGTGGATGTGTTGCCATGTAGTGTAATGGATGGTGTGGGTCTGTGGAGGCTGCGGCAAGAATGTGTTTGCCTCTCACGTCTAGATGATCCTTGACTTCGAGGACTTTGGATTCTTGGTGATGAGGTCTGTGTAAGGGTAGCAGCTGTGCAGCCCTGTTCGGTATGGTCTGTAGGTTTTGTAGTGTGTTTCAGTGAAGTTAGAAGCCCAAGCAGGGCTTGCATATTCATCACTGAACATATATCTTGTTGGTATACTGTGATGCTGGTTTCTTTGTTGTGTCTGAATGCTGTACGGGCAAGTGACCTTAGAGTGTTCAGTCTCAGTGTTAATTTATTTTTAATGTTTGTGATGTGTTCTTTACATGACGTAGATGCACTGTATGTCACACAAAGGATTTTCTGTGTGTTTGTTTACCTATTTGTACTATACAGGAACTGAGCTAAGCTCATGTTGTCCTGTCTCCATATCTACATTCATCTAATCTAGTTTTAAATACATGAATGTTTTTCGCCTGCACCACCTCTTCGTCTAAGTCATTCCAAATACTTATACTTCTGTTCGGGAAACTGAACCTTTTGAGATCATTAAGACATCTACTTTTCCTCAACTTGAAGCCATGACCTCTTGTTCTTCCATCATCCAACACAAAAAGATCCTCTCTATCCACCCTTTCCAATTCTCTTACATTTCTAAATATCGTGATCAAGTCACCTCTTTCCCTTCTCTCCTGCAGTGTTGGTAGATTCAGTTTTTCTAATCTCTCCTCGTAGGTGAGTTCCCTTAAATGTGGTATCATCTTCGTTGCCATCCGTTGAACCCTTTCGAGTTTATCAATATGCTTCTTCAAATGAGGCGAGCATACCACAGTCGCATACTCTGGTCTTGGTCTTATCATGGTCACTATCAACTCCCTCAACATTTCCTCATCCATATAATTAAAAGCCACTCTCATGTTGGTCAGTAATCTATAAGTTCCACCAATGATTTTGTTTATATGCTTTTCTGGTGACAAGTCATCCCGAATAATCACTCCCGAGTCTTTCTCATCCTTTCTTTTACTAATTTTCTCATTGCCCATTTTATATGTCCAGTGTGGTCTTCCTTCACTTATTCCCATTTCTAATACATGACGCTTTTTGGCATCAAAGTCCAATTTCCAAGTCTGGCTCCAGCTGTATAGTTTGTCCAAGTCCTCTTGCAGTTCTTTACAACTATCAATACATTTAATGTTTCATAATTTTAGCATCATCTGCAAACATACACATGTAACTATTCAAACCCTCTGGCAAATCATTTACATATATCAGAAACAATAGATAGATAGATAGAAACATTACTGGGGCCAGGGCAGAGCCCTGGGGTACTCCACTAGTCACATTTCTCCACTGTGAAACCTTGTCTCTTATTACTGTTCTCATCTGCCTTCCTATCAAATAATCTCCCATCCACTTTAATAGTTTCCCATGCGCCCCTCCAAAGGTCTTCAACTTCCACAATAGTCTCCTATAGGGCACCCTGTCAGAGGCTTTCTTAAGATCCAGATAGACACAGTCCACCCATCCCTCTCTCTCCTGTATGACATCTATTACCCTACTGTAGAAACTTAATAGGTTAGTAACAAATGATCTTCCTTCCCTAAATCCAAACTGTCTTGGTGTTATCACTTCATTTTCTTCTAAATACTTTATCCATCTTTTTCTAATAATTTTCTCACAGATTTTACAAATACTAGTAAGTGACACAAGTCTACAATTAAGTAGATCCTCCCTATCTCCTCCCTTAAAGATTGGCACAATACTTGCTCTTTTCCAGTCTTTAGGTAACTGTCCATTTTCAAGCGAGGTCTTGATGATGATATAAACTGGCCACACTAACTGGTCAGCACATTCCTTCAGGATCCATCCAGCCACACCATCTGGTCCCATTGCTTTTCTCACATCCAAATCCTTCATCAGCTGTAGCACCTCATTCATGTCAACAGTAATTTTGGCCATTCCCGTCAGCCTGGGTTCCATTTCAGGCTCCTTAAATTCGTCTTCCAATACATAAACTGACTGCAGCCTGTTGTTCATTATTTCACACAAGTCTTCCTCTCTTTCATATGTTTCATCTCCATCCCTCAGTCGTATTATACTGTCCTTAACTTTCATTTTGCCATTTACAAACCTATAAAAAAGTTTCGGATCTTTTTTACAGTTAGATACAATATCTTTTTCGTATTTCCTTTCCTCGTCTCTCCGTACCCTTACATATTCATTCCTTACCTGCTTGTACTCCTCCCAAGCCCTTTCACTATACCTTCTTCTCACTTTCTTCCATGCTTTTTCTCTTGCATCTTGTGCCATCCTACATCTGTTGTTAAACCATTCTTTCTTCCTTTCCATAGCTGCAGAAAATTTTGGGACATACTTAGTAACTCCTGTTTTATATACATCTGTTAAAAACTTGTATTTCTCATCAACATTTGTGATTATATTCATTTTGCTCCTTTCTACATTTTGGAAAAAGTTCCTTAGGGAAGCTAAGTCTGCCTTCCCATAATTGTATCTATTTTCTCTGTGTTTTTCATCTCTTTCTCCTTCTCTTGCTCCTACCACATCCATCTCAATTACCAGATGATCACTTTTACCAAAGGGGCATTGGTAGGTTATGTTCCTCACATCATTTGGGTCCTTTGTGAATACTAGGTCGAGCCTGGATGGTTCGTCGTCACCCCTAATTCTTGTGTTTTCTTTGATCAATTGGGTTAACATGTTTTCCATCACCAATTCCATTAATTTATTTCCCCATGATTCCTCATTGTTCCCAGCATCCATGCTTTCCTAATCAACTTCTCTACAGTTAAAATCTCCCATTAATATTATTCTATTTCTTCATTCAATTAACATTTTTAGCCTAATAATGGATTCTCTTATTAACTGTTCATGATCTTCCTTTGTCCATGCCCTAGTTTTGGAGGGCATATAAAATACTATTACATCTATTTTTTCTCCTTAACTCTATTACAACTCCCAAAAGTTCAGCCATGGTATTTTCAATTTCTATATTCTTTACTCTTAGGTCATTACGGGTTAATATCACTATACCTCCCCCAAACTTATCTTCTCTGTCCTTCCTCCAAATGTTATAATTGATCCACCCAAATAATTTTGTATCGACATCTTGGGGCAATTAAGTCTCTACCAAGCAAAAAATTTCAGGTTTAGTTTCATTTAAATAATCTCCAATTTCCCCTTTCTTAGATATTAACCCATCTACATTACTGTACATGATACTCAGATTTCCTGCACTGTTTTTATCTTTACTCGTTCTTCTCTTTTTCATATTCATATCCATCCCCTTTGTTTCCTTCACATCTAGTTCTTCACATACCACTTCCTTGCTTTCATATCCATCACTCTCCAAAAAAAAGTTTTACGTTCTTCCTCTGTCCTCCTGTCATTTTTTTCCTTTACTTGGTCCTTCAAAGATTTTAAAACTTCTCTTTCTTCTTCATTCAAATCTTTTCTTACTATTGTATAATATTTTCCATCCCTGCCTCTTTATTTAGTTTCCAGGTCACCTTAAGTATGTCAAGTGTGTGTGTGTGTGTGTGTGTGTGTGTGTGTGTGTGT